>DWPV01002316.1:0-17542 GCA_018251915.1 Urbanus proteus proteus
CGCTTCGCTCGGGCGCTAACTTCACGCCGTGCCGTAATAGGCAACATAGGTCACCCGTATCGTAATATACTATTAGTTATATGAAACAAATAAATTCTCAACTTGAAGTTTTAGTCAATAACCAAACATGATCTTATATGTACTGAGAGCAATTTAATTAATATCGGGCTGATTATCCGTTAGTGACGATACACAGGTTTGTGTCCATTATTCACAAGTGAATCGATCGAGTTGAATGAAATCGATCGAATCGAATCGAGTGAATTCGATATCTGAATTTTACTTTTATTTTTGTACCTATGTCTTGTGACATGCGTGATTGCGAAATTAATATAGGTAGAAAGAGGATGAACAAAGTAACCACCATAATATTGTAATCAGATAGTCAATAATTCTCGTAAATATAAAATATATGTACGATGACACGTGATATGAAAGATTTTTGTGAGATATGTAAAACATGTGATACTGGATAAACCTTTTCAGATATGTATCATCCTTAGTAAAAACTTTTAAGGATTAAATTTTTCGTAACATACACAGGTAATTCATGTTTACAAAATTCCTTCCTTAGATCGCTTATCAACCTAAAGTAAAACCTACAACGCTAACGATAAGACAGGTCCTTGCAGTTTTCGTGTGTGGATGCTGCAAAAACTAATGATTGTTCGACTTCGCACGTGAGCGTTCCCTGTTCTGCTGAATACACAGTGAATATGCTCAAATTAATCTCGCGAATTAAAACGTCTGCACTGAAGTATTGCCGCTCGGGTATCGATGCGTTAAATGCCAAAAGACAGGTGACATTCCACATCGCAAGCTTTTTGTAATGGTGACAACCACCATATATTCTGAAGAGTTATTTTTGTTCTGTAAGACTAAGGTGTCTAACTAAGGGGACTCACTTACCAACCAAGGAAGGTTTAACTGTACACTTCAGACACGTTTAAGAACTTGCCTAAAACGCAATTGGTAAATCATTTTTAAATTTATCATTAGGTATACAAATCGAAATTTCAAATTCATTAAATTAGAACCATTAGGTTTGGATGATAATTAAATTTTATGATGTAGACACCAACAAAAAAATGATTTTTTTTCCATTCCAACACTAAACAAAACATTTTTGTTGACTATTTTGTATTGTCTTGGACAACAGGTAGTTTTTTCTGAGAGAAATGATAATTTGAATAACATATTGATTAATCATCCCATCATAAGAATTCATGTTCATAGTGTCTTGAATGCAACAAATAAAGGACAAGTCCAGTGGACATGATTATTTTCGACTCGCTTAACTCTCACGATTAACTCCGCCACTTTTAAACTAGTATTTTATCAAAGAACCTGCATTTTATCTCTATGATTAATTGCTGTAGCGTAGTTTTTCATTTTATTATTGCCATTGCAGAAAATAAACGCTTAAAACGACCCAGACTCGCAGTCGTCGAGGGAAGTTATTTTTATATGTGGTCCTAAGCCACAGGCGTAAGAAACTTACCTAGATATGTAGCCTAAGCCTTCTTACATCTTGTTGACATTTTAAAATAAAAATGATTAAATCGGTATAATTTCACTAAGGAGATTGAATGAGATGGAAGAAGATAGAGTTACGTACGGGTAGAGCGAACACCGTCAAGATTTTCATACAACAACTCTAGTTTCTTGTCACACAAGTGCCATTTCTGATTAATTTCGGAACAATAATTTACTAATTGCTAATAAATTATTGGTAACACTTTTCTTCGCCATAACCATTTTATTATTACTTGAGACAGTTAAAACATGAATTAGCTGTTGAATGTCATTATTCGTCACAGTATTTTACAGCTGCAAATATCCTGACATACCCTTACAATTTTAAATACGTTTGAACAGACGTGATAACTTTAAAAGAAGTAAGGTATTGATAATATTATATTCCCATACCTTCCCTACATTAAGAGTTGTCTTATAAATAAAGAAAGTCTTCGCAAGGGGATGCATGCGGGCAGAAACCGTAGTAGACTATCTATATGCGTAAAAATAAATCTAAATGTCCGTCTGTGACTTCAAAGCCAAACACTTTTTAAGCTCACATGGCTATTTGTAGAAAATCTATAAACGTGGAGCTACGAAGAGAAACCTAATAAAAAACCAGTCAATAAATCGCTAGTCAGTCAGGCTTACTTCATTAAACCTGCTTTAGTAGGGTTAATTTATATGAGTGATCCAACATGTGCATAGGAATTTAAATAAAGCCTGTGAGGTAAGCAATGACCTCATAAAACTGCGTTCCCAGACGCCACGTATTGTTGCCGACTGCGATTACAGTGACTATGGTTCCCTTTGGCATAGGATGGTTTCCTGTCTGACATGTCAAAAAGTTGTGTTTTTTAATAATTTCAATTATGAAAATGTATGGTCTGATTTGGAAGTAACTCGCATTTTTGCCTATTAGCGCGGATTGGAACAGTGTGACTTAAGAATTGTGGCTTATTTTTCTATAGAGATAGGTATTTTTATGCAATTTTAGTTTTAAAATCAGTTATATTTTACTAGGTAGCACAACTTTACCACTCTGCGTAGCACCATTATATTTATTGTATTTTTGCAATAATTAATTATATTATCTTTCTTCTCTTTTGATTTGATATTTTCAGCTAAAAATATTGTCCAGAGAAAATCAGAAGTCATGGTAAGAAAAATTATAAAAAGCAAAGAAAAATAAACCTCAACTTTACTCTACCCTGACGCCTCAAAAGCGCTACAGAATTTAATGACAAGATTTGTATACATAGGTAGTAATAGTACAAGTCAAGTTCATAGAACAGATTTATGGCAATATACCAATTGATGGTCACATTAGCCACGAACCCTCGCCTTCTTCGATTGATTTCTTGAATATTAAACGTAGACATATTTTCATAGAGTTATTATACTTAAGAGTTGGAGAGCCATAGGCAGACCTATCAGTGTTCAAGAAATATTAAAAGTAAGAAGATGACAAACCTTTACTTATCTTTATGATATCTAATCGCAATATTAGATTAGGTAGCCTCGTTTGCTTACTCTTTTTTCTATGGACACATAAAATGTGGCTGGCTCCCCTTCTCTAAGTATAATAACTCTATGCATATTTTATGCCGCTGTTAGAAAAACTTTAGTTTTATAATCAATCGATACTTTACAATTATTCTTTATACACAATTTACATGATATCGATAAAATGCTGCGCCTGGATAAATTATTGCTCTGTCATTATTGTAATTAATTATGCAGTCAGTATTTTTTATTATTCATAACGATTTTTTTTAAATACACCCCATATTTATGATGATTCGTATTATGATGACATTGCATACATGACTATTATAATTATTTACATAAATTAATGTCATCCCATATCCTGCAGATATCGGGCAAATAACAAAACAAAAAGTTTTAGATAAATTCGTGTTTTCACTAGTTTCTATTTCTGTTTCTATTTCTTGAAACAGTAGTGTCAAGAGCTTTTGCGATATAGTTTAAATAATAGGGTACATCTGTGGCAAAAGTATTCTGATTTTAACTTAGAGTTTATTATAAACGTCGATTGACAGCAATAATCAACATCCCAAGAATATATCGACTTAGCAAAAGAGTGATCGCGCCGTAATTCAATTTTACCAAACTAAAATTCTTAATTGTTTGAATTTTTTTTTTATTCAAATCATTTTATTGCACAAGTTTTAAATTATTTTATTGTAATGACCAAGAGAAATTTTACGGACTAATTTAAACGGAAACCGATGATAATTGAAACAGAGAAGAACATTTCTTAATGTCAAGGTGGATATTGAAAATAAATAGCTGCCCCTAAAAGTACATTTTAGACATTACATAAAACTCTGCAGTCAATAGCAGAACTGACTGGAACCAAACAAAACCCGATCTAGAACATAACCAACAAATACTCGACCACAGCTTTTTGCAAACTGCTTTTTGTCATCATTCAAATGAATTAATTTATCGCTCAGTTCACTCGTCGTATTAGCGTAACGAAATCTACGTGTCCAAGTGCCATCCAACTTGATTAGGCTTTCACCAAGATCGTCAATGAGACATCAATTTATGCTTCGCAGAACTACTCGCGTGAGCTCTCAGTCCGCGAAAACCGTTAAGTCAATCGTTATATCGCAAAACAATTGTAAGGACGTTGATTGTTTCCGATTTTTATATTGATTCGGTTTGAAATCTCAAGAATCGATTCACAAAATATCGAGAAATAAAGGATCCATTTCTCAAACATCGATCTCTAATATATTTTTACCGTATCGGTAAAAAATCCAACCGAAATCAAGTCGAAGCAGTTAGGGTTTTAAATTATTGCTATGGAAAACATTAAGAGATGATTTCTTGGTATTACAGATTAATTCGTACTTATCGAGTTGGTGTCCGATTGTCCGGTTGTCCGCTTAATTGATTTCAGAATGTCATCTATAAACGTTTTGTTAATACAACTGTCCAAAGTGATGGTAAAACATAATGGCGAAAGCGAAATGTCTTAATGTCCATGGTATCATCGAGGTCCCGTTGTACATGGACATTATGAATTTTAATGGGATTCTATTATGACGTCGTACGTAATCCGATGACCACAGCGCGGTAATTATGTTAAAATCATTCTACTAACGTTACCGTATCATAATGTATAATGGCTTCAGAACTTAATATATTGAAGTAATTCCTATGTAATTATAGATTTGCAAAGCATCTGATACAAACGAGTGTCAAATAACAAAAACACTAAATCTTTACATCTGCTATTTTTATATCTGTGTTGATCAAACAAATTAAAGACAATAATTTTATTAGCTTTTCGTTTATTCCTACCTACACTTTTTAACATTTCAATAATGGTGTTTATTATATATAAGACCATTTCATGTGCTGTTATATCAAAAACCATTGAAGAACCGACCGAAGTAACACTTGACTAACTTCTAAAGTAACACGCTTTTTTCTCAAGTGCTAAAAGCATTTCGAGGTTCAATTAATTTCATGCAAACATCAAATTAGGTTACTAAAACTCACTTGACAAGCATTTTAGACGCGAAATTTAATCACCTGATATCACACTTAACCAGTCCACTTAACTTTTTATAAGTATTTGTTTTTCTCGTGTCACGCATTGAAATTAAATTAACCGGTACAGTCTGGTACAGTCAGTGCCATATGCGAACTAATTAGCACAAACTTGTTGATTAGCCTACTTACTATCAGGATTCAAAACGGAAATACAGGTGAAAACGGGTATAAAAAGATGAATTGAACGACTGTCAGTTCTACAATGAAAGGTTTCAATTTGTTTCCGAGCAAAAAATGTCAACGAGACGTTAGACCGTGAAATCGATCTTTCTCCGAGAAGCGTTTAAAGAACTTTGTTCGGAGATAACAAGATGATAACCATATTTGCTTAAAAATCAATTAAAACGTAAACAACTTTAATGTAGTTTGAGTTAGAAATCGATTTTTTTGCCGTTTTTGTTCATGGTTTGCAATTTTTTCGCACGAAAAGAAAGGAAGCTAAATAAGCTAAATCGTCCATGGAAAGTAGTTTGTCTATTAAGGTTTTATTAACAAGATGATTGTTATTTAAATTAAGTTATTGAGACTATAAAAAATGGACCAATTTTTCCATAGTACTGTTTTTGTTTATTGTTCTAGATCTTTCTTATGTTGCGCTTAATTAACACATAATATACTTTTTATACAAAATTGCAAATTACTTTGTGGTTTTCCGAAAATGTTGATACGGTTTTAATGTAATATAAAGTTATTGTAATCATTAGAATATACTCATCAGTCCAAAAATATACCAACTATGGTAGAGTGGTAAGGAGGTTAAATATGGGTTCAATGTTTGTATTATACTGCACGTACAAAGTTGCAGACAACAGCAAATAAACAAATAAACAGGAAATGATGTATAAATTCGCGCACCAAACACACATGAAAATTTTATTGATTTACAATTAAATTTGGTTATCACATTTCTTCTTTCATGCGAAATTCACTGCAACGGTACATTTGCTGAATTCTTTGACGTCGAAATGGTAATTGAGGTATTTGTCATCTTTACACGACATCGGGAAGTGAGGCGAAAAAGTGGAAACGTCCTTTTAAGGTTGCCTCTCTCAGAGCAAATACATCTCGCAGATGCAGACTTCGTTCTGCAAATACTGGTGCAGAATACAAATATTGATGTTCGGTGGAGTTTTATCTGAGTTCCTCGATTGGTTAGTGCAATACTTGCGGGGTAATTTTGAAGAAATATGTATATTTTTATTCATACTTTTTCATAGACACATGAATTGCGTATTATAATCATTTTATGCATTAATGAATGTTCATATCTTTCATAGAAGTCAGATACACCATTCGCATAAAATCTGCATTTTTTATGCCGGCTATAGATGCGTACATTTATGGAATAAATCAGAACGCCTCAATGTTGGTTTGTATCAAGATAATCTGTGGTTATGTTATACGAATAACATTTAGCAATCTGTGGATTAATGTATGATATTATTTGTGTTTTTCATAATCTGTAATTCTTTGTCTATATCTCTCTTTTTTAATGAATGCGCTCTGCTGCAGTTACGTTTGAAAAATCAAGTTGTTTTGTTTCACTCAATAAGATGGATACTATATAAGTACGTGTCTCTTGCTACACAAATTTGACTTTAAGTAGGTGAAGCAAATAAATCACATTACACGGTGAGCACGCGCCCAGTGCCCACGTACTTATAAGGGCACATCCTTTTTCTCTAAACGGTGTCGTAATTTATGACGTTGACTATCCCGCTACAATACTATCCCGTATTGTCTCAAGTGTCGCAATGGAGTTACCATTACGTTGTACTTGCGGAAACCCGCAGTTTTATCTACGTTTAAAAAAGTGTTTTTTTATATAATTAAAATAGCAAACGAGCACGCGGTCCACCTGATGAGAAGTGACCAATGCTGCCTATGGACATCTGTAATCAACCCCAGATAAGATCACAGTCTTACCTGAGAACGGTCACAGATGCGTTGCTACCCCTGATGACTAAGTTAGAACGCCTCGGATAAGTATGTCTCCCTTCAAACCAGAACACGGCAACGCTACACAGCTGTTAAAGGCAGGAATAGGTGTGGCGGTGGTGCCGCCGGAGTCGATCCACACAGGGCTCTACCACCTTTAAAAGTTGTTTTTGAACATGGTACCAAGATTCGACCGAGGAGATGCCATCGCCACATATATTTTAAGCGGTAAACAATTTTTGCGTTACGGTGGACAGGAGTGTGGTTGCTGGCTCACTTTTGTATGAGGTGAAAATTTTACTTCTCGGGACGCCATGGACGGCAGGGTCCACTTAACATATGACTTGTTTGCTTTTTTAAGTTATGAAAAAAATGTACCTTGTCTATATATTTGTCAATCGTTTGGTTCAAAATCTGCTCATTCGTAACTTACTTTTGAATATTACCAATCAGATCGTCAATCCATTTAAAATTTTATTGCAAAGTTTAGATAGATAATCTTTTAACGTTTACTTACTAAGTATACCTGTATACGAATATAAACTCAGATCCAATCCATAAAACCAAATGAAGCTTAATCTACAAAGTAATTTGAAGTAAAGAAGCAATTAAACACAGAATCTTATTGCCAGAATCTAATCGTTAATCTTAGCACATTTATTAAGCCGCTACTTTGAACAGAACATAGCGAATTTTAATTGCAATCCTCTACGTCATCAATGCTAATCATTCATCTGATATTTAATGATTTATGGACTATTTTGATCACCGTCTATAGAGCTTTTCGTGTTTTTAAGGATGTCCATGTCGCTATAAACTGCTTAATGATTGAGCAATAAAGAAGCATAATAAGCAACGTCAAAAACATGAAGTTAAAGTTTCATATGACCCGTTTGGTGTAGCTATGCGCAGATTTCCGAAATCTCCGAGTAATTATAATATGGTATTGATAATTTTATTACGATATTGATTGATACTGAAAATATTTACTACATACTGTATAGTGATAATAATAATCGTAAATTGGATCAGTAGATTACGAATTCAACACTTTCTCGTTTGAATGAAAAATGGTTCAATAACATCGGTCGCGTTCTTCAAAATAAATTACTTAAAGTCTGCACGTACTATGAAATCCTAAAATCTTACTCAAGATTGCAGATACAATTTTATTTATTTTGTAAATTTTTAATAGACCGCCAATAATATGAGTTGCCATATTTTGATAGGCAACTGCAGATAATTGTATTGCTCCATGAATGATCTCAAAAGACTTTTCAAAATTTTAATTAAAAATCGGATTCGTGACTTCTTTAGCGTCATATTGTAAGAAATGGAATTATTTATCTGGCTTCATTAAAAAAGTATAAAAGTTTTCAGTTTCATACTGGATTTAAACAGACGCTTATTTTGTGTTTTACAAACTCTCATATTTATAACTAAACAAATTGTTTAAAAAGCGCTTTAAAAGATATTGTTATTCAAAGGATAGCTAAGTATAAGAACCCTTCCAATGAAGTGGTTATATCCTAATCATAGGTATAACATGTCAAAAGAAAGAAAATATAATAAACAGAGAGTCACTTCGTCTACTAATAAACAAACAGACAGACACGTAATCTATTGTGCAAAAGACGAGATAAAGCGAAGTTTATAGCTCCGAGTGGTAGACATAAAGTCGGGTGAGTTCACCCACGCGACCACCTCACGTGTGGTCACTCAACTTTGTTTTTCTACTTACCCACTCAAACAAAGCCACCACTCCACGCGTCGGTGGTTTCTCGAGGGGTTCCTTCAGTTTTTTTAACTTTTCCGACCATAGTTTTGACCGCTGTCCAACTCTGTATGGAACTTTATGTGAAGTGAACGTAGTTATTTATTCATAGGAAGTTTTGCTTCGTTCAGTTTTAAATTTATTTACTTTACTGCATATGTTGTTAGTCTACGACTATGTACGCTAAAAATTGTGCAAAATTTATACAAGTGGCTGTATTCTGCTCTTTACGACATTTAGAACAACATATGTATATTTTATAGTTAGTTATATAATATACATAGTATGAATAGGCAGTAATATAAACAATTTACATGATAAAAAAAGTATTGCGTCATTTTATTGAAGTCAAAATAATAAAAAAAGTGAGGAAACAAATTCATATAAAATCGTGCCTAAAGTTCTTATTAAAATAACTATTTTATAAACAATAGTTATGATGGGGAGAATGGTAAAACAGGCCTGTAAAGGTTATTAATGTTATGAAATTAATTACTCGCAACAAATCGAAAAGTTTAAGACTGTACCTAATAATAAATAATCGGTAATAATTGGCCAGAATATATAACCAGAAACTACCGAATTTTACAAACACGATTATAATAAAAGAACAGTTATATTTAACAAGATCCCGTCAAATTTACCTATTCAAGAACTACACTTGATTTGCAAAACCTGTTATTCGGTAAATCTGATTCTCAGAGTTCGGTAGCATAGACAAAATGTACAGTTATTGTTTAACAGACCGCATTGCAAATCGGGCGCCATAACGACAGTATACGACAGGGTTTAGCAAAAAATAAACGGTAACAGGCATATTATATTATGGATAGAGACGCCTAGCTTTATTAATTTAAAATATATCGCATCAACTTTTGTAAAAAAAAATATTTAACTGAAGATATCTTTCAGCCACTATGTTAAACTGATATACTTATCTACCTACGAGTACCATTATTATGTTGTAAAGATTCATTGATTTGATCACCCTCATCTGTCCCCTTTATCTCTTAGTTTATCTCGTTATATATATTCTCTTCATAACCATTTCTTTATTTTCTTTTCCATCGCTTTTTAAACAAATCAACCGAAAAGCACCATCAATTAGCCCAGTTTCATCTCAATCAATAAATTCACAACTAACCAACTGAATTATACAGTTCGTTAGCAAACGAATATTCAATAAACTTTTCTTTGTATTACAAAGTAACAAATAGTCCGATTGTAACACGGCTACGCAGTTGCATTCGTTCTTCGCTATCTCGACTGTAAATTCCATACGTAATCGAACGGCCAGTGTTTATGTGCGTCAGTTTATCGTGTTCCAGGCTTTCGATTAGCTAACTATCTTGATTTAGACAGCTAGCGCAATTATAAGCCGAAGCGAAACGCATGGCCGGCGTATAGTATGCGATCCGCTGAAAAAATGTATGTGTTCCCCGTATAAGTGTTGTTATTTAGCGAATTGTTAACTTAATTATTAAATCACTGTAGATTGTGTATAAGATATATATTTATTACCTTGCTTTTTTGAATAAACAATAATTGCCTGTCATGCAAAAGTTTTATCAACCATTTTTATTAATTGACATCTGTTGTTAGTATAAGCGCATGCGACAATTATAGTAATTTACATTTTAGTTTTTGAAAATTGATATAATGATTGACAATTTTGATTGGAATTTTTAAATTGTCCACTTTATTTACACCTACACCTTTTCAACCTTTAAACTTGTGCTATAAACATTTACTCGTAGATATTAAGATTTGTGTTAAAATATTAAGATTCTATTTAAAGTACTAAATTAAAGTAAGTATATACTATAGTTATACATTTTTACGATATATATTTTTTTGCCTGATAAATTTTAGGGGGAACTTAATTAGAACATTACTAGTGTCTAATTAGAACGTGTTTCGCCATTGACAGGACACATAACATGTACACGCGAGGTGTTAGGTTCCTCGCGTGTGTTGATTATGTTACACTAATCCCACGCGATTGTTTCCGGTACCTAATTAAGAAAACTCTTAATTAAGAGCGAAATCCTATTTTTCTCCATTATTGAATTTAATTGCTTTGGTATGACAAAGCGTATTACAGTTAGAAGTGTATGAAGTACTGTTATTATACGGTGATTATAAAATAAATATGATAATTATTACATGTCGAACAAAAAATACAAACAATAACTTGCTGTATTTGTTTGCATGAGATATGCGCAAACAAATGAAGTTATGCATATGTTAATAAAACTACTTCAATGAATAGTTTTGTATGCAACAAAAATGTTCCAGCTAATTTGAAAAACGTAAAAAAGTACAGCTCATGTAAACTCTAGTGTGTACTTTACAACTTAAAAATGCGTTCACGTAAACGTTGCGGCTTTGTTATAAATCCTCGGGAGATTTCCACAAGCCTCAAATGTATTCTGCAAATGTTTAAAACTAACATATTTTTTTCAGTCTCGTAAATAAACACGCACACAAACTTTGACGTGAGAACGAAGTGTTAAAATTCAAGCCAACATGCAGACGCGTTCAGAACATACAAATGAACCGACCTGGCTACATTGATTGGTCATTTGACAATTGATTACCGACTTTATGACCAAAGCATAGATGTTTTTTAAACGCGAACGGTGAGTACAATCGTTTCTTTAGAAGTTCAGCGGACATTCCTAATTGAAACATGGAAAAATGTGCGCTCTTTTATCTCTTGTTGAAACGTATCGATAGGAATTTTATTAACCCGTACTTCAACACTCTTTGATCACGTCCAATAGAACGCGAAATTCAAATTGAAATTCCTTTTTCATGTTTAAAAAGTCTTCTCTGTAATACAATATTACCTGTGCGATTACGCTCTGAGCTACTACGCTCTGTATTCAATTTCATTTTATTTTATGAAACCGATGCATTTCTGACGCATCACGATACGTCACTTCAGAAAAATATAATTCCGACTTCAGGTTGCTATCGCAACTACGTTACCACGTTAGTGCACATTATTTTACATGATCACGTAATTTAATTTTCAGACACCTAATATTCTCACTAATATAATAATACTTGTTTTACCCGCGGCTTCGCTCGCGATAATGTATGCATTTATAATTATTAGGTTTGTATGCTTTAGATAGAATGCGAATGTAATTCATTCCTATCAAGAGGCTGTAGGTGTAAAAGTTGCTTATCTATCCCTGGGCAGTAGAATGTTTTTCGGGATTACAGGTACTCTTTGTCCTATTCTGGACTCCTTACTATGCGCGTGCAAAATTCTCATAACGATCGGTTGAGTAATTAAAGCGTGAAGGCGTACAAAGAAGCAAATAAACAGACATTCGCATTTGTAATAGGATTCTATGAGATGAGCGTTAGCAGCCTTTAAAACAAATTCATTTTAAATAGACATTTATGGGAAATAAATCAATAAACTGGGAATTCGCATTATTAAAAAGACTGTTGCAACAAAGCGTTGAAGCCATTTCCTCCATCCATTCTCGTTTAGACTAATCAAATGCATTTTATAAGTCGATCAAAAGTGGCTGATTAAATAACATAGCTGTAATCAACGTCTACTCTTCGTAACATTAGGTTAGTGATGATTGATTACTGTTTAATGTGAAAGAAAGATTATATGTTTGGCAATCTGAGGCAACTGTCCGTCTGTTGCACCGGAACTTGCATTCTTGTATGGAATTAAAGAGTATTATTTTGGACGTCACGGTTTTATTTCGCTTTCGTGTTTCATACATCCCATTCAGATGCTTTAGATTAGATTAGGTTTTTAGGACAGTTGTTTTCAAGGAACATTACAGTTTTCTCTAATCGTATTTCAAGAAATTTTATTTAGCCTTAAAGTTAACATTTTCACTTAAACCAACTCTATTATGAAATAATAATAATAATGCATTTACTCCTAAAACAAACTTATATCATTGTAACCTTGCGTTACATAAAATGCATAACATTAGTTAGTTTCCTCGTACACGGCAACTGATCAATGATTGACACGGTTCAATTCGCAAACTGTATTTACTGTCACGACGTTAAAGAACTGGGAACTGATTTGTTTTCGGATTCTCAAGCTATCATTTATCATACCTTCTTGAATATAAAAACAATATAATGACGTTCTTCGCTACTATTGAAACATTTTTTTTTCAAAGTAATAAATGTGAATATTATTATTCTATTCTTATTCTATTATTCTATTATTTATTCTTTAATAGAAGTACTATAAATACTGTAAACATTAATCAATGACAAAATTATTTGATCATAGCTGAACAAAGAATTTCTCTGAAAGGGAAGAGAATAAGGTTCGATGTAGAGTCAATATTTAACCCCGCCGTTCAATGTGGATGTATGTAACCTACAAAATTAGATGCTTAATTACTAAAATTAATTTTGGCTTATTAAAACTCTAACTCATAGTTAACAATCAAACTTTCCTAAAAGTAACAAAATTATAATCAGCCCTTTTTTGCATCTGAACTGTTTTAAAACCTTGATTGATTTAAAACTTTGATATTTATATGTATTTAGTAAGATAATCTTGGCGATACGAGTATATGTAAGTATTTAAAGTTATCACTATAATTACATGTCTGATATTACACAACTGTTAGATCTAAGTTCCATACCACCAGTTTATTTTAATCGAAATATATTCTCAATCAACTGTGTACCAATAAATAAAGCAATTTACCGATAGATGGCTCCAACATCGTGAGTGTTAGAATTCGTTTACTGGTAAAACAAAAACGTCTTAATCTCCGCAATACCGCAAAACATAGTGGAATAGCTCCTAAGAGCGGTTAATAAAATTTTACGATCTATAATGGCACTGCTCCGATATGAGTACTCTCGCACGCACTTCGTAGGAACAGCGCGTATTTTAGAAGACATTATTTTATACGTTCCTAGCACGCGAGAAATGGAATTCAATTATTGAAATGCAAATATGTCTGTCAAATTTGAGGAATTGATATGTCTGGTTAGCCTAGAATTAAGAGTCAAGTTAACAGCTTAGAACACAAACTCAATCACAAACGAATGTCAAAGTTTTACGATTCGATCGGACTTCGCAATTGGATTGGACTTCGGAATCGGAAATTTAGTTTTTTTTAAATCATTTAGGCAGAAGTATATTGATACTAGGCGTTTACACTTTATTTGTTTTCTATCTTAAAAAGGATGAACTAAACATAATTATACCATACAGCAAAATCTAAATGGGTAACTATTACAGACTATAAAAGGTTTTTGACAAATACGCAACGATTTTAAACGCAGTATGCGATTGCCTCATCACTCGTCACTCCAAGAACGCGATGCAAGCGTAAAATTGGTTCGCACGCAGTCTTATAGGGCTGTACAATTCGAACAAGAATCTAAATACAATAGCGTTCGACCAGTACTGACTATTTTAAGATTATTTTTAAAAGCCTAGAGTATTCTCTGAATGTTAAAAGTTTGAAAAACATTATGATTTATGGTTTTTTGCGGTAACAATAAGTGTGCCTTAATAATAAAACCTAAGGAACATATTTTATTGTTAACAATATTTCAACCTATTTTAATTATTTAAAAATCATGCTGTTTACCCGCAAATCGATCTTATTTAGTACAACAGGTACATGCGCCAAAAAATAATTTTAAATCACAAGTAAAATTGACAACCCTAAACAAGAATATGACATGCATCTCCATGGTCGATTACATAACGTGCAAAGTCATCGGACATGGCGATATCCATTGCTTGTCATGACTCTCCATAAATGACAATCGAATACGGTTTCCACGCAATGGATACGATTGACATTGGGCAACTTCCTGATGGCAGGTTATCAACTATTATATCTTCTGTTCCGTGCTTATGAAGCTTACGCTTATTGTGTAATGGAAAGATGGAAGTCATTGCTACTTTAAATGGTACTTTTGAGGGCACTGTATACATTTCTCTTGACGCTAAATTGCCTATCAATATTCGTTGCTCTTCATGGTATTAGTGATTTAAAATCATTCAAGTTCTTAACCAAAGACAGAATTGACAGATTGTAGAATGTTTTTATAATAAATATGCATCATGAAGGTGCAATTTCATCTAAAGAAATACCTAATAACGATAAAAATACCAAAGTATCTGCATATTTATTACACAATTACGAAATAATAAAGATACTTAGTGCACCTATTTGTTATAATAAATGGATTTCTCAGTGTGAACGTGACATTATACATCTAAATGTTATCAAGTAATATTTACCTAAGGTGAAACCTATAAAATCTTATGGAAATAATATTTAGTTCATTCGATACCCGTGTTTTGTTTTGTACATTACTAGACAATTGAAGCGAAAATTATAAAAAAGGTTGTTAATCCAGTAAGGTTTCAATTTGGTCTTGGAATTTGATAATTATTAGATTCCATAAATTTCAGAACAACTTTTTACCAAATGGGTAATAAGTCACGTATGTGACTATTCCTTCTCTATATTTCCGGTTTATAAACAATCCAAGATTACTACGGTATGGTTTTGGACTTGGAGGTTTTGGATGTCCCTATTTTACTTAACGTCAATAAATTTTCGGATCTATCCAAAGGTAAAGACAAAAAAACTGTCAAATTATATTTTCCGAGCGGTTTTAAAGCAGCTAACTTTACCCTAAGTTTCGGAAAGATATATTTTATTCCCACTATATTATTCAACTACCAGTTCAGTTTCCTTGTTTGAAAACTACATATAATTCATACTTAATCATTTCAACGACTCTATTATCCAAAAGTTTGTAGAATCCAGGTGTGCATCCATTAGCCTGTCTGGATCTAGAGTATCTAGACGATTAAGTTCTGAACGTAAATCTTTAATAATGCAGACATCAGGATGAAGTCTTGTCACCAGCAAAGTTCCTGTTTGGAATGAAATATGCTCTTTGTAGCTTAAGTTTTGACATTTCATATGCAGTTAACGTATCCTCGCTTAAGTAACTTGTTACATTTTGCTCTCAACTTCGCGTGCTTTTAAAGATAGAGCCCTATATACGTTATATAGTGACATTGTAATATGTATTTAACTAATCGAGGGTGGACCGACGTAAAAAGGTTTTTGATAACGAAAATACTGTGTTTACATTTATTGCGAGAGGCTTAGGTAACAGTTGAAATTATGTACTTGCATTTGGACTTGGAGTTAATTCTATCAGATTATTATTCAGTATTGAAACAAGTGGGAACCATAGACATATATAAAGACAAGTACACGATATGATTGATGGATGTACGTTGCAATATTACGGTGCGTGATCTACCAGACGTGTGTATTTCACGCCCCATTCAGATTTCACGCGCTTCTACATAATAAGCAAACATTACAATACAAAATACTGGTTCAAACAGTGGCAATTGCAGATAAACGGTTTTGGAACCGTTCCTTTAAGATTTTCTCATACTAAATTTTGTTTAGATTTGGTCTTCACTCTTCATCTGTACATAAATTAAATTCTATGCAAGCTATGTTACAAAGTACTAGACATCGTTAAAGGCGTTAAAAATATTTTAACAAAAAAATCAAACCGACTTCTATAACATAGAAGTAAGAATAAAAAGTAAGAAATAATTTGAGTTAATCGAAATAAATAGATACCCCTAGATCGGTCACAAATGCATTGCAATCCCTAAATCGCGAGGTGAGAATTCCTCATTTAAGTGATATTTTGGTAGCGTTCTTTCGACTAGAATACAAAGATTGATATTATTGGATATTTTTAGATTTAAACCTACGTCCTACATATTTGCATACATTTCTCTTTATGTATCCATAGCATATGGCATTGGCAAGTCTTACATGGGACTTCGAAACAGCAATGTAAGTGTTTAAAACATTATTCCTGTCAATCCTGTCCCATTTACAGCTAACATCATTATTTGAATCGACGCAGATTAATGTCCGTTTTAATATAAACATTGACATAAAGCTAAGTGCTTCCTAGGATTACAGTTAACTTATATCTAAGTGGACCAAACACGCGTAGCTACCAATGATAAAGTCAGTTGGAAGTCATATACAGGGTGATTGGTAAAACGTTGGCAATCTCTTAGTCACATGTAGGGGAAGTCATTTGTAACCAAATGACCACATATACAAGTAAATAAGGACAGCTAATCTATATCTATACTTATAAAAAGAATTGTCTAAAATTAAAAGCTAAAGGTTTTGCAGAACCTTAACTAATAAAGCTTAAACCGTACAATTTTATCAATAGGTTTACTTTATCCTGAAGACATTCACCAAGACAGGATTCTTCTAATTTCACCATTAAAGGGGTTAAATACGGCAGAAATAGACGGCTCTGTTAAATTTAAAATTATAGTTTGATTTGCATACTTTGGAGCAAAAATCATTTCTTTTTATCGATTATCGTTCGTTGTAAAATTTAAATTTACTGTTACCTACACCTAATTCCGTAAATACAATACCAGCGCACCAACATGATTAGCTATTTATTTTATATTTGTCACCGTTTTCGTCACAAGTAAATCGATTTGTATCACTTTATTAAAGCCTAGTCAGACCAGAATTCTATTAACCTTATTTTACAGCCGTGTGAAATCGTAAATCCATTATGATATTGCTTTTGCCTCAGATAAATAAAGTAGGTAGATCTATCATTCCTAACAAAAAAATGACGCCATTTTTAAAATGGTCGGGCTAT
>DWPV01002317.1:0-17541 GCA_018251915.1 Urbanus proteus proteus
GAAATAGGCTACTTACGCAACGCAAAAGCGTGCGTAAAGTGCGGGTTTAGGTCACACTGTACTATAAAATAAATTATGCTTATACTATACATTGCTAAAATTACCTAGTAAATTTTTAATTTCAGCTGTTATCTTTGGTTACTGTATGGAATCGCAAAACCCGACTACATTATTGTGCTTGTGGATGTTATCGGCATATTGTTAATGACTGCATATGTAATTGTTTTTTATATAAACACTTCCAAGAAATCAGTTGTTCTTCGTGACATTAAAATTACAGCCATAGTTTCTCTTTTTATTAGTGGATACTTTTGTGTAGAAGATGATAATGAATTACTACTGAGAAGATTAGGTGAGTTGTTTTACTTTTTACTATAAATTTTATAAAAAAATCAGCATGTCCAAAAAGTTTTCTTATAAGGAACTGGCGTATTTTCTATAATGAATAAGTTATATTAAGATGTAAAATGGGCACTTGTTTAATGACATTTTCAGCACAGCAGCATTTTTAAAAATAATTAGTTTACCTTTTTTGGAGTTGGATAGTATATAGATGTACCTACCTACTGTATACTGATAGTACCTACTCAGGTAGGTACTTATCGTCAGTTTTGGATAATATAATTATGTTGATGTTATGTTTCTTTACGAATTATAACATGATTATAACACTATTTTAACTGTTTCATTTCAGGTCTTAGTGCTTGCTATATAACTCTACTAATGATTGCAGCGCCAATGATCAAACTATATTATGTGATTAAAACGAAATGCACAGATTGTCTACCATTCCCATTAATAGTCATGTCCTTCTTAGTATCTGTGTTTTGGTTCTTGTATGGTATAATAGAAAATGATTTATATATTTGGGTGAGTTTATTTTTTTAGAATATTATATGTTAATACGGTATGTTATAATAATTTTATAACTCGTGTTAGTTATGTACAAAACAAATGCATTAGCATTGTATGTATATCTTTTCAAATAATGTATGAATACATTGAGGTTTTGCAGTGATAGAATATTGTATTCTCTACCTAAATAATTATATAAATAAACCTGTAAAGAATCTACATAGCATACCTAGCACATTTGTGTATTAATATTTTTAACATACTTTTCATAATGCGTGATTTTGCAGTTTTATAGATAATATTTTCTGTTTTAGGTGCCCAACGTCATTGGAGGTCTGTTAGCTGCAGTACAATTAGCTGTTTTTGTTGTGATACCTAGTAAAACCTACAGAAGTTTACCTGCTGAAAGTATATAAGCATGAAATTAGTTCTAAGATTTTTATTTTAATAGGAATATGTTTTTTAATCCGATTGAATAATATAAAAATTAAAAACAAAATATTTTATTTCTGCTAACAAAAATTTGTGATAATGGTTGGGTATGAGTGATTTATATATTAGAATACATTCTACAATGTTCGCTTTATTTATAGTCTTCGTTCAGATCTCGCGTTGCCTTTCCCAGCAACGCGAGTGTATCGGTAGACACTCCCCTATACATGACAGTGGACATATGGCTTGCGCTGAAAAACTGGCAACATATAGATCGCCGGGAGAAGAGACGGTGACGACATGAGGACGCCAAACTCACATCTCTGCTTACTTCTTTCACTATCCTATCGCCACTCGTCGAGTGTGTGATTGTAGCATAGGTATTTTTTTTATATTGAGGAAGTCGTTAACCAGCATGCATGCCATCGAGATTGTAAGTAGCATCTGCCGCCCATGGACAACAGTTGTAGTGTGTGTGTGTGTTCCTACCTTAAATTTTGGATAGGATCCTACATTTATGGTTATTAACCCTGAAATCTAAGTTAGTTTGCCTATAAAATTATCTACTTCGGAGCACCACCGCCACACCTATTTCTGCCTTATAACAGCAGCAGCTGCTGTGGTGTGGTTTGAAGAGTGCTGTTTTTTTTCTGATGTGCCAGTTGTTATGTAAAAATATTGTTTTTCTATGCGATTCTTTTATTTTAGACTATGAGTTTCTTGTTTATACAGTAAGGCTTTTAGAATTTTAGCAAACGCGATTTAATACGTTTTGCTGCAGTGCCAAATTTCCTTATTAGAGAAGGGTGCGGTTGGTATCCGAGGCGTTCCAACTTAGTCCTCAGGAGTAGCAACGCATCTGTGGGCGACCTCAGGTAGGGCCATAGGCCACTTATCATCAGGTGAACTGCATACTCGTTTGCTACCTCGATCATATAAAAAAAATACGTTCCTACTATACCTTTAAATAAAACCTTCATTTACATAATAGTAATTCTACTCCATAAGAAAAAAATGAATTCATCCGGCTTACATAGTTACAGAATAGTATCTACGCAGTAGGTACAGAATAATACCTAAGCCTCAAATAAGTTATTTTATTTCTTTGAAACCTAAGCTTAATAAGCAACAGGTAGAGACAACAAACAAACTTTACTTCAAACAACGATAAAAATCCAGCGTCTGTATGTTAACGCATCACGATAATTCCTTTTTCATTTGGACTACACCCGGTTGAATACCTTTTATTGTTGACGCGGGTAAACCTTCAAAAGATACCACGGCGCTAACACGTTGGGTTTTTAACTAAAACTCTCTCGGTGGTAAGGTATGTGTATGACGCAGCGCCGGGGGCGTCCCCGGGGCTGTCCCCGGCGCTGCGTAGACATATACATATGTTTTTTGTTTACGAGGGGAAATCAGACCTACCTACATAACTACTCGTAATAATTGGAAGGTCAGTATTGCTGCCATAGATATACTATCTTATTCATGTAGGTAGGTATTGCGGCATGCAGCTAGGGCTAGTTAAGTTGGTATGTTATGCAACACTTATTTAGGTTCTAAAATGAAATAGGGACATTATTAGTAATTTTATTAAATATAATTTAGGGTTTTTCATATTTACATTACTAAATTGTCTACCTCTATTACCTATGAATTGTACATTTTCGCCAATAAAATAATCAGATTTAGTCGTCAGCTGTTTGCTTTACAATTTTTCAATTTTTTACAGACGCAAAATCCACGGTCATTTGGATTTTTAACACAGTAGCCTCGGGGGTTATATGGAGTTATGGTGTCCATGTATTGTACAAGACTAAATTCATTATTGTATTTTTGTATAATAGCTTCATATCCTATGCTTCCAGGCTCTACAAAAAATGCCGCTACATAGTACGTTTTATTTTTAATCGAATCTTCATATACGTGAGTCCTCAAAATAGTTTTTACTTTAAATTTGTGACATTTTGTACATGGTTTTGTAACTGTATTCGTTGTTCTCTTATGTAAAGCCTCTTCGGCTACTTGCAAACTGCGTATAACGTCGCTCTTAGTTTTGTCAACAGGACTCATGTTATGACAACTGCACCATTTCTCGTCCACACCGGCGTCTGCGCAAATTCTGTGAACTGATATTTCTTTGAACAAACTCTTGCATAATGGGCATGCTTCGGATATTGTGGGTTCATTCGATCCCTGACTCATTTTTAATATATCCCACATTGTCAAATAAAAGTCATAAGGTGTGACTAATCTGTCTTGATTCAGTTGTAAATTCATGTATTCTGTTGTGAAAGCCTCCTTGAACTTTTTTGGCACCCAAACTAGGCACATTGGCAAACGCTCTTCGTAGTAAGACTCCATCACGAATCTCATGCTCCCATACCTAATTCCATGATCACTTAAAAATATGATAAATGTATTGGTCATGATACCACTGTTGTATATTTTTTTGAAAAATGCAACAAAATCCTCGTCGTAAATTGTGGGGCTGTTGTCACCGTTGTGACTGCAAGAATTTATCCAAAACATTCCATAAAATTTATTTGTTTTGTAAGCATCTGCAAATTGGTAGACGTAATCTAATAAATGGTTTGGAGATGGCAGTTTTTTTGTGCAGACATAGTTTCCTGAAGTTTTTTCACCGGTAAGGAAGAACGGTCTCATGTAATGATCGGTTGGTGGTTCCAGGAAACCGTCATATTTTGTAAATGTATCAGGGAGTCTTAAGAATTCCTCTCCATAAGCTGTGGTGTACCCCGCTTTTTTAAATTTGTTCCACATAAGAAATTTATTACACGTATCCAAACCGCGTGAGCAAACTTTGTAAATAGTTGATACATTCTTGCCCGTCATTAAAGACATTACGTTGGGAAAAGTGTTATATCCCACCTGAAAGTAAGATAAAATAGGTTAATATGTACTTAATAAATAAATTCATAATAGCGGTTTTTTTATGCAACATCCCCTTGAAAATCCCTTCTTTTATTTCAAAGGTTTTAGACTTACTTAAGTTAGATACGGGGCTTAGACGTGGGGTCTGTGTTGCGAATACGTTTCACAAACGTGTCCAGCTCTACACTATTCTGACTAGAAATAGGCGTTACGCCTTGACTTTTTGTAGTGTGATTCTTCTAATAGCGTAACTAATCAAAATATGGAATAAATGAAGCGTTCTATTAGGAGTATTACTTAGGTTTACCTACCTTTTGATATCCTCGGAAGTCCAACCAATTGTGTTCTCGTAAATACTGGGCGGTCTGGGGCATACTCGAAAACAGGCGTGCCCGGGACATCGTGTCCATTCCTACTATAAGAACATTCCACGAATTTGGTTTAGTATTTTTCTCATTTTGGCTCCTTATATGTTTTTTGAGAATGATGTATGCGTCTTCGTAGATGTTTACTAGTTTTGAATGGCAGGATACGGTCACAATTTCATGCTCAAGTGGTACCCTCGATCCATTTTGGAATAGTACGCAAGTGGAGTATCTAAAACATTGACAGGAAATTATTGTTATAGTAGGTATGTTAATTGCTATTGTATCGCTTAATATTCTATCATAATTAAGCTATCTTGAACATAGTTTTTTACATAAGGTAGGTGACCCAAATAAGGCCTATTTTTCAAATTTCCCATTTCGCGATTTCAAATGGCCGCCAATTTTTGTAGAAGGGGGAGATAAAATTGCTACATAGCCTGTAGGTATACCTTCACACCATCAAGGCCTTACACTTTATTACCTACACAAAATGACATTTTAATTATTTGTCTTCACAAAAGTATGATTCTTGTTTCTGTACCCTTAGTACGAATTTATTACGTTTTTTAGACGATATCGGTTTACGTTTACGCCTGTTTTTCCATAGTAAAATTTTATTACCTAAACCGCTAGAAGCGCTGCATGGAAATGTATGAACCCAAACGTAAACTAGGAATGTTAGATTAAGCGTAATAAACTCGTAATGGGGTACCTACTGAATCGAAAAACAGATTTTCTTGATTCAAGAAATAGGTCTCTCAGGTTAGTTGCCGCTAAATATTTGTAGGTACTTCTCTAAATCTAGTTTAGCGACTTTTGTTTTTGACACACGGCTCACTTTGTCTTTCGCGGCACCCCTATTATTGCCTAGCGCCTATGTGTACCGCACACTTCGCACATATGGGCAGCTCAATGGCGGGTCAGTCCTGATCTTCATCTCGAAAGGATGATGATGAGGATTAACATAGGGATTAGGAAATTGTATATAAATTATCATTAACAAAAGTAAACTTACTCCAGTTTCTTTAAATTAATTTTTCCAGAAACATTCTGAGGGCTAGCAAATCGATAGCAACACTGATATGTCTTTCCGTGACTATAAATATTCATTTTCGCTTTTTCTATTTTGAATTCTATTTTTTCATTGGATATTTTATTAACAAACACTGCTCTTACACCGCAGAATTTATTTCGGAATTTTGTTTCTTTTATATGGAATGTCTTCGTATAATTTGGAATGTAACAGCCAGGGGTGTTGATTAAATATTTTTCCGACCCTGTTAACAAAAAAAAACAGTTTTAGTTTTCTTATTTATGTAAAACATAATATATGCGAAATATTTAGTAATGAGTTCAGTAGCTACCTAATGACATTTTTAATCAATATTTATTATTATCAGGCAGTAATTTTAATTAACTAATAATACAGTGAGATTTTACAACATTTATCAAATATTAATGAAATATAATTTAAGCGAACTTAGCGTTGTGTCTACGTCGAATTTTAAAAAATGCTATTGAAAATATGTATTAGGTACCTACAGACTTTTATGTCTTGGCATCTATAGAGGTTGGGAATAATAACTCTTGCTCGACTTGGCGGGGTCACTGTCGTGCTCCCACGTTTGTGAGAGATTTGTTTTCAGAAGCGAGTCAATCATGTGTTGATAATGAAAAGCGTAGGATGATACAAGATCCATAATGCCAATTGACCTATTATGATAAATAACAATAAAAGAGAATCGAACAATACTATAATAATCACTTGAAATTAAATACGACAGTGATAGGTATGTACCTAATGGGTATATGATTCACACCGTATTTTTATCGTATCAGTGACGGTGATGGTTCCTGATTTCAAATAAAATTATGTAATAAATAAGATACCTATGTTATCTTATGTTATGTTATTACAAATACTACCTATACCCTATACAATGTTTATGTATAAGGTTTAAGTCGATGAAAGCATGGATTACTTGCCTTTATAGGTGTTGTTGTAGATTACTGTATTGGATTACTTGCCTTTATAGGTGTTGTTGTACATTGGAAAATTTGTATGTCTAGTATCGTTAATTCTACATGCAACTGTATAGATTCCGTTGAAACTGCTCTTGTAATATATCAGAGAAATAGCGATCCATGACGTTAAGAACAATATTTTTAACCACTGGAATTTAGTCATCTTTGTTCCCAATTTCTGAAACAGAAAATGTTTAGAGATGATAACAAAGTACAAAAATGTAAAATAACTGTTGGAATTTTTAATCAATAGCCTATTTGTTAAAAACTTACATGTTTACCTTTTGAAAGTGATAGAAATCGTTTACGGTTCGACTCCGGAGGCACCCTCGCCACGCTTGTCTATTTCAGCTTTAAATTGGGAATGTTAAGAGTGTTTTACTCCGGTTAGAAAGGTGTGGTAAGAGAAACTTATTTTTATTACCTATGCGAGGCATTCTAACTTAGTCATTAGGGGTAGTAATGCACCAATGATTGACGTCAGTTCGGACTTATCTGTAGTTGATTACACATGTGAAATAATACTCTACATTCACAATTGATTGCATATTAATGTCCGTGGGCGCAAGGACCATAAAACATTAATAGCGGCTTTCCCCCTTATTACTTCTACGAAATAAATAATGTAGGTAATTTATGCAAAAAGACTTCATACATATTCCAAATATAATATTTGTGAATGTAAAAGCAATCGTACATGTTACTAACTAATGTTAATTAATCACTGCACTGTATCTATATTCGTTGGTAGTTAAGTAAACTTGGAATCGTGTTTGACGTTAAAATATAGTAGTGGTCTTCTGAAATGGCATGTGACGAATTTGTTACGCGTACGTAGGTAATGCCAACTAGCACACAATTAGTTTGAAACCATGAAATAATGAATAACTCCACGAGTATAAACGACACATCCGCGCCAATTCGCGCTATATGCATACAAAAAGTGTCATCTCAGTCGATAACAACAAAACCTATTTTAAATTGTCTCTAAGACTGTCTTAAAGATGTTGAAAATGGCATATTTCAGCTAGAATTGTGGCGGAATCATTGCCAAACCTATTTTTGCGTGTAGTTTACTTCGTAATAGCGTTCAGTCAGCGTGGCATTGTTTCAGTTTGTAGGCCGGATATTGTTTATAAGCGCGCCTACTTAATTCTGAGGCAGTTACGAATCATATTTGATTTTCATGGAAACCTATACATGTATTGCTTACATACACTAGGAATTATGTATTAGTGTTTAGTAATATATTTTGTGAAAAATAAGAAGATAGGTACATTACTTACTACAATAATATTGCGTTATTGTTCACAAGGTTACTTGATGAAGTAACATGAGATGAATATGTGTTGATTATAATATTGGGTTGCGCAAATGATAAATACACGTTTTAAATGTATTTTATTGTGCATTATCTCGATAAATCCTGTGTGAGGATAAATCGATAATGCCTATAGGTGGTAGGTACACAGGCGGCGCGAGGCGTGGGATAAGCGGACGACGCCCATGGCCTCGCAGTCCAGGGAGGCCTCGCGCCCTGGAAATTTACCTACAGTTTTTTTTCGCCGTCAAATTTGGCGGCGCATGGGCAAACGGCCTCGCTAAATGTATTTTGCCCACACAAAATTTGGGTCTTGCGCCGCCACTGGGTACACAATGTACAAATGTTTAGCTATTGTGTACGAAGTTTAAACCTATGTTTGATAATTGTACATATACTCTATTATAATACTAGTCCTTATGCAGATTTTAAACTATTTAACAAATAGATAGTTAACTACCGATTAACAATGAAAATAGTTTTAAGACCTATTTTTGACATAAGACTTTTTCAATATAAATTAATTCAATGGTTTTAAATTAGGTACCTACCTCGAAACGAAAGGCCAATGGAATATTTATTATTGAGTTAATATAGTTACCTAATACAGTTGTAATTTGTACTATTTATTAAATAATAATGACTTGGTAAGGCTTATTCATCTCGATCTAGCTAATGTGAGTGTACAATATTTAAAAATATAAGGAAAATAGGTGAGTAGCATTTATTATTATTACTTATCTTTTTAAATATTTTCTTCTCCTTGCTAATTTATGTTTGTATTCCTATGTTTAATTGTAAAATTTCCTTAACTTTTTTGCGCCATTTAACATTAGTCATCCAAAATCATTGCAGTCACAGACCTAACTGTTACGAACACTTTAAATTACCTACTTAGGTAGGTACTATAACTAATTAGGAAATTACGTTCAACAATGCTGAAAAATGTAGCTGCATTTTAGTAACCAGCCCTTAGTTCAGCGTAGCTATTAAATCTGTCGATTTTTTTTCATAAATAGAAAATAATTTTGTAAGTTATGCTCCAATCATATTTTTTTACAATTCGTGCATTATTATAAGAAAGACGAAAGAATTGATTGAGATGATGAGTATAAATATGAAACCTTAGAATACAATAGAAATAGAATAAACTACTTGATTAGTGGGTATAGCATAAAACAGCATAGCATGAAATAGAAAAATGATAGAAAGGAAATGATACTGAATGAAAGTGCGAGAAGAAAAGTCATAAGTGAGAAATAGTATTAAAGGACTGCAGTCGATAAAATCTCTGATCATGTTGCAGGCAGATAGAAAAAGTATATAAAATTTCTTACAACTACAAATTTTATTCAATTGCTTTAGAAGTATATGGATTCTGTAAATCTGTGGTATGATAAAATCAAATAAGTCGCTTGTTAAACTATTATGTTTTTCTCAACTCTACCAAAATAATATTATAAACAATTATTACATAATACTTACGAATTCTAAATTCTAAATATTTTAGATACAAATCACATATTTTTAAACACAACTCTTCTATAGAAATTCAATTTTATGTAGAACGCGTCATTATTAAAACACCACTATTTTCACATGTTGTTATTTTCGAATTAATTGTATAGTTGAGCTCGTAAATCTACGTAACTATATGTATACGGCTCATGTGGTTACGTCTGTTGAATGTCACTCACATTGGTTCACTGCCAGCCTGCTGTGGAACATCCCGTATGCTACATACCTATTATGTTGTTAAATCTTCTTGCACTTCATAATCTTACGAGGCTCTCAAAGTACGGGTTGACCTTAGAGAGGTCGAGGTCGACACTAGGTTTTCAGAGCACTCTTTATATTTCAGGCCTGAAAAATAACAAAGGCCTATGCTAGTATAGGACAAAGTTATTTTTAGTAACATTTCAGCATCTTAAAATTGCACATTCATTATGTAAAAATAGAGACTATACTTACCTAAGCCATAGGGTAGTCGGTACATTTTTCCCTTCAACCACATTCGTAACTTGTATTTAGGAGTATATGATACTTAGATAAATTATATGTACCGTGTAGAGTTACACTTTGTCTATCTATTATAGTTATTTTATTTTATTTTACCCGCATTATTAAATAAAGCAATTACGGGGACGAAATAAACAGTAAAATAAATAAATTAAATAAAATTGTATTAGGTATATAAAATTTACAAAAAATGGTACGTTCACATATAGTTATGCTTCTGTAGGCAGGTACTTGTATATTGGATCAAATTTTAGGTAAATTATATAGTGCTTAATATCATATGTATATGGCTAGCAAGTAATAATTGTTACTGTAGGAATCATATTGGTTTATCATAATAAACATGCTTATAATTATTATTCGTACTGTGCAGAAGATATTTTTGAATTTAACTAATAGAAACAATAGAACGCTTCTTTTAGTTTGAACAAATATGTACAATGCATGCTGATGAGTGCAAGATAAAATTTTCAATATTGGATACCTGTAATTATTGATGGCACTACATTTATTCATTTCTTTTCGTAAGTCCCAAGTGAACTTAGTTAACTCAGTAGGTACTTAATGCAAAGTTCAACGCATAGGTCAATGTTCACGCAGGAAAATCTAGGTAATTCCCTACTCTTTTTGTATATCCATATACAACCTTACACTTCACTGTCACGTTTTATAGTGGACATAAGACCTGCCCTGCTGGGCACGGCCGACATAGCCACACCTTTATTACTTAACGTTTGTAACCTAATTGAAGATTGAAATTAGCGTCTAGGGACTGAAAAACTTTATTAATGGGGTGTGCCTATGTACTTACGTTTATTTTTTTCTAATAATATTGTTCACTTAATTAGAAAATCATAAGTATCATAAAAAATTAGGTAGGTCGGTACACGAATAAACTCGGCATAAAAGTTACGGTTAAATTAATAACAAACAATAGGTTTTTTCATCAATTTTATTATATTGAAGAAAGTGCATGTTCATTGTAAATAATCCAATTATTTTACCAAACTATTAATTTAATTTAATAATCATTAGACATAGACAACAATACTGTTAGCTCAATTTAAAGTAGGTACCTATAGAATAGTCCAAATATAATTGTCAGAAAAAAAGTTACACAATTACAAATTAATATCATACAAAGTTATTCATATTAAGTTTACAAAAGAGAATTATATTAAAACGTCGCTAAATTAAAAGGTTATTAAAATATAGCACTTTTTTATCACAGACAAATTATAATATTATATTAGATCACAAAACGGAGTTAATTTGACAATTATCAGTTTTTTGACATACGCAAAACAAACGATCTTTAGTTCTAGAGTCATTTATTTTGGGAACAACACATTTGCCAAGTCCTCTGTAGGCAGATATTACACTCACCGGACCCACCATCTTCATTTCTGACCTTATTCGCGACACGCTCGCTTCATACGACACATTTCCTGGGCTCGTAGTAAATGCTACGACATAGATTAATTTTATCTTAGCGTTGTCATAGTAAAAATGAATCCTCGTTACATTTTTCAAAGACAGATCTGAGCAAGCCCAACACCTTTTTGTTTCAATTCTTTTTATCACAGATTTTATGTTCTCAACTACAAATCGAACGACCTTCATTCCTTCTGTATCTTCAATGTCCAGGGGGTACAATTTGTGGCAACTGCACCATTTATCGTGAATTGTGACATCCTGGCAAGTGCGATTAGAGCTAACGACATTAAATAAGCTTTGGCACTTAGGACATCCTATGGAGCTAGAAGTCGAATTGGTACAATTTGATATACGGTTGATGTCTTGTAGAGTATTAAACAGATCATAGTGTGTAGTCAAACGAAATTGATTGATCGCTAAATTTTTGAACTCTATCGGGTGCTTCCATTTGAAATGCAAAGGAGTCCAAATGAACAATATCGGCATACGCTCATCGTAATATGATTCCATTTTGCTGCGCTGACTCCCGAAGCGTATGCCGTGGTCGCTAAAAAATATCACAAAAGTATCCGTTAACGCTCCAGTATACGAAAGTCTATTAAAAAAGTTTTCAAACATCTTATCTGCGTCTTGAGGTCGGCTA
Organism: Urbanus proteus proteus; assembly: GCA_018251915.1. NCBI lineage: Eukaryota > Metazoa > Arthropoda > Insecta > Lepidoptera > Hesperiidae > Urbanus > Urbanus proteus. The sequence goes on from DWPV01002317.1 coordinate 11,999, forward strand.
TTTACGTTGTGACTATAAGAGTTCATCCAGAAGAGACCAAAAAATGGTGTGTCTTTATATGTGGTAACAAAATCTAGAGCAAAATCTAGCAAATGACTCCCAGATGGTACTTTTCCTGCGCACACAAGTGATTTATTGTTGATTTCAGTTTCGCCTTTGACGAAGAACGGTCTCATATAATGATGGGTAGGAGGTCTGTGGAAAGCGTAGGAGTTGCTAAAAGTATCCGGCAGCCGTAAATAATCTTCTCCATAAGCCGTCACGTAACCCGTCGCCTTGAACATATTCCATATTAAAAATTGGTTGCATTCGTCCATTCTGCCCAAACATTTTTTGGAAATATCGGATAAATTTCGTCCCATAAATGCTGCCATCAAATTCGGAAAAGTGTTATCGCCTATCTGAAATAATGTTTTTAATAAAAATCTTATAACATATCATTTGATATTAGATAGTGATTTATTTTTATTTATTTCAGGTATTACCTTGTGATGTCCTCGAAACCCTAGCCAAAAATTGTCTTTAAAATAATTGACCGTGCGAGTCATCGTTTGAACGAAGCGTGGCAAAGACATTGAATCCATTCCAAGCATTAATACGTTATATTTGACTTTGCAACTAGTTTTATTGTGCTTAGGCATATTGATCTTTTTAGCAAATGCATACACGTCTTCATAAATTATTTGGGACGAATTTCTTGCTCCATACTCAAAACATAAAACATTAACAAAGTCTGATTCTAAATTGTAACTGTTTCCATTTTCTATTATTCTGCAGGGAGTGTCTCTAAAACAAAAGCATTTTCAATATTTATGCAATTTAAAAAAAATGTAAATTTAGTTAGCTAATTATTTTCATTTAGGTACAGTCGTATTAACTACGTGTGAACCATAGAAAATGATGTTTATTGACTTCATTGTTTAAATTTCATTTGAATTTATTCAAAAGTAAAATATCTTAAATTTTACCGTATTTTTGTGTTTTGATAGCCTGGACTCGGATAATTTTTAAAGAATCTATAACAACAGTAGTAATCTCTACTATTTTTTAAGAATTCTCTCAGAATTTTATCCTTTATCATTACCCGAAACTTTATACCATTTCTCGTTAAATATACAGCTCGTTTACCACATGTTATTTCTTTAGTGTTTTTCTTTAGATCATAGGTGACCATTGCAAGCGGTATTTGACATCCTGGGGTGTTCAACATTTGAGCTGGAAAAAGAATATAATAATAATTTAAGTATATTATAAATAATAAAAAACATTAATATAGGTGCATGTTTTTATACCTTTATGAAGGTGACGTTCTTCGAATTCCACGGAATAATCCTTTTGATCTTTAAATATTTTATTTAACGGCATATGTCTAAAAGGTGTACCCTCAATATTTCTATCTGTGCTACTCGCCACGATTTTTTTCAGCGACAGTGGAAATTCGTACTGTTTTGTTACAGGAATATGATACAAGTAGTATATAAGAAGAGTGATAAAGCAGGAGCCGATTGTTAAAACCCAGATTGCAATTTTTATTTGACGCATATTGAATATCTTGGTGATTTTTCTTAGCCTGAAAAATAAAAAAAAGGAACTTGCAAGGTGGTACAAGGAGTAGGTACATTTGGACCGGGAAGTTACGAACGCTACATCTATTTCTAGTGTAAAGCAAGTTTTACGGTAAGGGTATTCTATATGAAGGTATTTACAAATGTCATATGGACATCATGCTCGTTTGCTGCGTCAATCTCTCAAAAAGGAAAATGTATAGCAAATGACATAAATATGCGCCATGCATTTGTGTAGGCGCAGTTTATCAACAGTTAAGGATACAACACATGATATCTATGTAGTAGGCATAGTAAAACTTATACTATGTAGTAGGTCTAGTACGTAGATATGTATTCGTTTTTACATTCTTCACGCGGGTGAAACCGCGGGGATAAGCAAGTCTTAAAATAATCTTAATGGGTAAGCGCGTTTTAGGTTCTTATAGTATTTTCCTTAAATTAATCGTATTTAACTGTACCTATTTAAGTTATTTAACTTGATGTTGATTGCTCTTTGAGTGCTGACTAATGTAATACGTGAACTCATAATGACGGGATAATGAAAAAACATATCCGTGTGTTTAAATAACATCGCATATTTGTCTGGTCTTAGATAGAAAATCATTTTGAATATTTATGTAGGTATTAATTAGATCATTATTTATAAAATATTCAAACTATCAATTTATGGATCTATAATATTGATTGTTAATAAAATCCGATCAAGTATTTTGTTCGCAATGTAGTTGACTAAATAAAATTCTGAATATGAAATTCATAACAACAATAAAATATATACATTTACACATCAAATTTGATGTGTATTGAGATATTTGTTTGATTTATAAATTTAGCAAAATTCACACATTATGGAGCTAAAAACCTGTTTATTATACAAAATATATTTCTACCTCTACACTAACCTTGGCACCGGTAGTAGAAAACATCTTAAAACTTGAACACAAAACAAAAATGACTTCTTCCTTTCGATTTCCATTATTTTGATCTTAAAACATATTATTTTTTAGATAATTCCCATACTTTTTATTTACGTTTACATGAACTAAGGTATTTTTTTGCTTTACATACACATATGAGGACCTACGATGAAATAAACATGGTCATTGTAAGATTATACATACATACCAATACTCAGGTGATATGTAAATAATAACAAGATAACGTAATGATTGTTTATAAATAAGAACGAATATTATTTATAATTCCTGTAAAAACAAAAACATTTGAAAGAATTCTTTAACAAACCCACTACTCATTTACGGTTTATAAAGAACTTTCCGAATTTAGATTTGAGTACCAACCTCTTAGACTGCTTAGAAGCTTTTTCTTATACACACTTGCTTTGGCTACAGATTACAGAACCTGACCTTGGAAAGGTCTATTCCACTTTGATCACCCAGGTGAATTTTCCACTAATAAGTGGAATATGATCACAATGGAAAATATTAACAAGTAGGTACAAAGGTATGCTTAATGAAGCACAAATACGTTGAAATATCTACCAAATTATTTTATTAATTTACCTTTAAATTATTATATATGTTGATGCGTTGCATGAATATTTGAAATGTTATAAAATCCGTTTTTTTCATAGCCCTTTATAACGTAGACTATAAAATAAACAATGAATAAAAACTAGTTCTTATTAAATAATAGTTCTACTCTTCTGTACAAGTATTCTTGGATTATGTTTTTTAAAAAGATTGAAGATTGCAATATATTAATATTGCATATGAAATATGATGTAAACACATTACGAAACTCTGTAGATAACATAATGAATAAGGAACAGCATTCAAGTTAGTGGTCACGATTTAACACTGATGATCAAGCTCCATAATTACCACAATTAAGTTTTGAAGGATGAATGTTATTGACGTGTAAATACCCTTGCGTTACGCCATGGTCTTAATTGGTTTTAATTCGTAATATAATTTATTTATTAATAAAACAAATAGTAGGTAGTGTAAGTACTTCACAATATTTTACTCTCTACACTTAATTACAAAAATTATCATTCTTGCTTGCTTATATGTAGAAACTATTTAGTAAAATGTGATTGGGAACATTATTCAGTAACACAATGAGTTTGTTGAACTAAACTTTTATCTACGTCAAAATGAAAATATAAATATTATCGAACATAAGTATTAGGATTTAAAACATTTTATACATAGAAATATTTCCGATAATATATTCTACGATTATTCTATTAGTACTTAATATTTATCAATACCATTACAACAATTGTTATAAAATAACCGCCAAAATAGGAAAATTAAATGTTTATTTATTATCTTAATAAAGATAAAGATGCACTTTACATATCGTACTTTACTGACAAGTAGCACTTTATATTTAAACTTACCCATATTTGGATCTCCTGTCGAAGTATTTATAATGATTTTGAGTGATATTTTAAAAAAATATTTTTCATGTCTTTAAGCGAGATGTAGAGACATTGGATGCTGGGTCGCCATTTTAGTTTTGGGAGAAATCCACGACGCCTGCGCGAAAATATTGTGCTATACATTGTATTTATACAAATTTCCCCTGTGGCTTCGTCTGCGTGAATCTTTAAGTTTATGCAGAAAATACTTACTGAACGGAAAATGAATACTTAAATATTCGTTAGGTACTTGAGTACCTACAACTTATGTTTATTTATTTGTATTATTTCATATTTAAAATCGCTTTTCTATTTTAATATGAGTACCTACTGTATACAAGGGCATATCTAATTACCTAATGAGATTGTCAAAAATATTTGGAACGAATGTTCAATGTATGAAAATATCACGAATTTATTCTATGTTCTATGAAATGTATGATTTATAACGCGTTGCAATAATAGATTGCAAATGTAATGTACCTATGACGTATTAAAATATTATCATGAACATGTAACTAGGTTTCCTAGCTTGTAAATGGGACAATGCTACTGATAAAACAAATGAAACTGGATACATGTTATTATGTACTTCCCCAATTTATGCTAAAAGCATATAATGGATTACAGGTCACACCTATGTTTGTTTGACAACAACATTCGTTGCTGTGTTCTGTTTTGATGGGTGTGGTAAGGCAATTTATTAATTCCTGGATGAAATTAACTGAGTTTGTTCAGATTTCAATTCTCGTACAATTTAGACTGGTATGATGACCACAATTCCAAATGGGTAATCAGCATGGACTAATTATTCTTAGAGACGGAACCAGTCTAAAAAAAGCCGATCAAAAAGAGAAAGCAAATGAGGGTACCTAAACTAATAAAGTGATAAGACAAAGATTAGGTTTGCCATCGTCCTTCTTTTATTATTTGTTGGACATTCGCACTGACAGGCCTATGCCTACTCTGAGTAAATATAATATCTCTATGGTTTATCAGGCTGATCGGAACAATGCAACTCCATCTTGCGGTATGTTCGGGTATTATTACAAGTTTCATATCGCTCCATGTACAAACGTAAATGGTAGAGTCGCAGTGTCGGATAGCAACGCAGTAAATTATGTGTTTATACACACTAACACATAGATGGCAGTATTAGCTCAATCCGATGGCTCCCAAGTAAACTATCGTAGTTTAAAAAGTCATTTTTACAGCAGAGAAATTTAAAGATATTTTCATGCACCATACCTTCAATATTAAACTTTTTAAAATATATTTTTTTTACCTTTAATAATGTTTTTTGTTCTATTTGCCTTATATTACAATTTATTAATAGTTTAAAAATATCATTAAACTGCTCTACTGTGAAATTGACTTTTTAGACATACGATCGTTTACTTGGGAGCCTTCAAATCCTTCTTTCGTGCCTGTAACAGTAGGCCCTTAATCCTTTTATAACTGTCCATAATTTTAGAAACTAGACTAAACCATCTATAGCCATTGTCTACTGTGTTATTGCTGAATTCAACATAACTATGGGATCATAGGGGTTAATCGGAGGTTTTAGTAGATACCTATATATTAAT
>DWPV01002318.1:0-17539 GCA_018251915.1 Urbanus proteus proteus
GGACAATAATGGGTTGATGATGATGACCTAATAGGTTGATTATTACCAATCTAAATAGGCTGCAGTAGCCACTAAACATCAGGTGACGGGTTTGTTGGTATAGAAGCATTAATATAATAAAAAGTGTAGTTTTAGGGACTCTAGCTAGTCCCTGCGCCCGCGCACTATTGAAATTAAAATGGAATTGAAGGACGTCCAATGATGCTACTGTTAATGCCTAAGTTGCAACGTCTTGTATACACATCTTTCAATCATAAAATACAGTAGCGCTTTAAGCTGCTATTATAAGAGCAGAAAAAGTAAAATAAGTTTAATTAACTATCTTTACACCTGTAGAGCAGAATGTGCACCTGGTAGGCTTTGATACAAGAATAATATATTATTTTATTTATAGTTTAGTTAATTGCACATAAACATAGGTTGATACTTAATAAAGTATTATGTAAGCTGTACGGTCAAAAGTTCAACTGCATCTAAAAATATAACAAGAAAATGTAACCTCAGACTTACAGGAATTTCACCTTAGCTTGAATGTGCCGCTAGATTGCCGAGTGCTGATAAAACAGTATATTCAACCGTGTATGCTTACAGAAACGTACTGCTTGGTGTCTCATATCATGTGTTAGAAGTGTTTTTTTACGGTTTGACTATTTCTGCTTTAAAACAGCAGTGTTAAGCGCTGCTGTGTTCTGGTTCTGAAAGGTTTGGAAAAGTGCGATTGCAACTCTTATCAGTCCTCCTGATAGTAAATGGCTACTGCCACCCATGGACTATATTCGACCCTAGATAAGATAAGTCATGTAAGGTTCCCAGAGATGCTAACGTGACGACTAAGTTGGACCGCCTTTGTATCTAAGGTGTTCCAGCTTAGTCTCATTGTGTTCTAGCCCTAATGGACACTCTTATCTCTTTAACACTCTTATCCTATTTTGATTAGTTAACAGCTGTTCATTGGCGGCAGTAACTGTACATCAGGTGGCCTGCCCTCTTCCATTACATAAAAATACATATACAGTCATATTTAATCAAAACATAAAATTTCGGACATTTATTGGAGTAATAAAGATGATATAATTATGTGCCATGTGGGTTGTATACTAAGGAAGCTTTCTCTTTACGTAATAACGATTTGTTGGCAGTTGATGAAATCAGTGCAGCATTATGTAAGGGTTGAGCAAGAATAGATGGAGCGGCTCACATTGTTTGATAAATAGCATTATGTGTTAATTTTTGTATTGAAGAGGCGAATTGCATAATTTACGAATTGGTTGCATTTTTGCACTACGTTGGTAGAAGTACTTACCTAATTAGTGCATATGGCTACGTTTTTCTTCAAAACTGGGATATGCCTGCATGCTCCAGCACAATGATTGATAAGTACTTCAAAGTTAATAAGTAGCGGTGGTCAGTGCTGCTGAGTTCTGGTATGAAGGGTGTGATCAAGGAGGCTTATCCGAGGCTTCATACTCAGTCCTCAGGGGTAGCAACGCATCTGTGGTCAATCTTCGTTAGGACTGTGATCTTATGTGAGGTTGATTATTGATGTCCATGGGCGGCAGTGGCCACTTACCATCAGGTGGTCTGCATGCCCACAGATGCGCTGGAATGCCTCGAAACCTATACTCGTATCTTCCTAACCTTTCAGACCAGAACACAGCAGTGCTTAACACTGCTGTTACATCGCAGAAAAAGGTGTGGCGGTGGTACCACCGGAGTCTACCACCTTCAATTACACGTTACACATTACATTTCATAAACAAATTGTAATGATATCAACCAACCTCGTTCATATTACAAACTTCACAATCTTTCAATCGAACGATACAGCATTGAACTGAACGTATCAAATAAAACATTTGAAAAGTTCCCAGTCTGAGAAAGTTCGCGCGGTATTGGAGTGATCTTGAATAAAAAGAGATGTGCCAACCAAAAATGTATATAAAAATAAACGGGAAAGGTTTTACGGAGTGAAATCTACGTGGAAATATCAACGTGGCTCGTGCTCTGATGACGAGTGGCTAGTGATGTGCTCTTGCACATGTGTACGTAATTGTTTATCGATAAATCGTTATAAGTATTAGAGCGTTATGGTACTATCTGTTTCGAAGGTGAAAATAATTTGCATGTGTGTGTGTGAGAGAGAGTGTGCGTGTATGTGTTTACAGTAGGGTGGCACTACTTCTATTTTTATCTCTCTCTATATAGTAGAGGTTATGTAATGATTTAATAGCAAGGGAGTTTAATTTTAACATGTTCTTAGCACAGGTGTACTCACTACCATCTAATTGACTTAAAGTGACTTTAGAAACACTTATTATTGAGATTGGTAGTCTACTTACTGACAAGTAACCACGAGTTTGCTTACTTCAATTACTTACTTCTCATGGAAAAGATGTTGTATCGCTGATAGGTATACGATTTATATTAATACGATTTAGTTTTCAAAGGTAGCGAAGGAACCAAAACCAAAAATGACTCTTAATACACTTACCTACTATTACAATAATAAACACATTACCATATATACTAAGTGTATAACTTGACCATTTCCTACTTCAATAACATGTTTATTTATTTGATTATTTACATAGCTGACGGATAATAAGATTTATAGACAGGCTACGGTAGCTTTTATTAACATAATATACATGATACATGGTTTTACATCACAATAAAGTACTAAAACAATTTGTTAAAGTTTCTCGTATTGAGATACAAAAAAGATTTATTGAGTTATTAAACCATTTAAATTACTGCGAGGTAAATACTTATTATCGTAATATCTAGAACAAGAACATGATGTGTCCTTGTATTGGCGTATTTACATTGAGCAAGTTACTGGCGTAAGTACTTGGGATTATAACTGACTTATGTTCAAAAGTAAGTTATTTACGCATTTTCAATGAATTTAACACATTTCAATTGAAAAACATGTTACCTATTTCTAACGTAAAGCAATACTTGTACATCTGCTCTATACGACAGCTTGTACATGCAAGGCAGCCATCTTGGTTTTCAGGAGCGGCTACGTATCTGTAGTCGACTTCAGGTAGAACGCTTCTTTTGTATAAAATTAGTAAAGAATGCACATGAACGGCAATCACCTCTTACAATCAAGTGGACTCTATCATTTGCCTCTTCAAAATTAAAAAAATTCTTGTGTCGCAACTTACACTCTGCCAGCGACTTAATCAGTGTAAATGTAGCATAAATAACTTGGTGGCGGATCGCACATGACAATGGGTTGTCATCAGCAGATATAATTCTTACTTCACTCGTGACACTTATCAGACGTGATCCGATTTATTAATTGGCCATACACAATGAAGTTGACTCATATGTCTGTGTGTAAATCAGCCGTGCCTTCGTTGTTATTATTCGTTGACAATGGATTTAAAAGCGCAAGGTGTTATCGCACTTTGTGGAGTTTTTTTCCTGTATTCATTGGATACAGAAATCAAAGCGTGCGAACAAATTTTATGATTTGATTGCTGGACATAGGCCTAATGGGATTTTTGCTAATTAATGTTACTCTGGAAGTCAATGCTGTCTGCTGCATACTGGATTTTGCCCCTTAGTCGCCTTCAACGACATCCACAGGAAAAGAGGGAGTGATTCTAACGGAGACAACATCACTCCGCTGGAAAAATATTATTATAACTGTAATAACCGACTAAAGGTGGTTTAAATAACGCTGAAAAACAATTCAGCAGCCTAGGAAGAAATTAAGCCATTAATATGCTAGCATTAGGCTTAGATTTATTCATTTTAATTAAAGCTACAGATTTTCGGAATAAATATTTGGCGGTAATAAATTTTTTAAACGTTTCCCTTCACTACAGGCGGTTGAGTTCTCCGTTGTTGCTTTTTTCCCATTTACGAGTTTCACGGCGACCGTTGCCTGAAACTTACACGTACCCAGAATATAAATGCTAGATGTCGTTATCCCTCTCTCTCTTCCTATTTATACAATTTGCTTCTCTTTCTATCCCCACAAATAAAAATGTGTTGCCCGACATTGTTTAGATGAAAAAGATTACATAACTTCTAGCAACCCAACGGAAAATACGCTTTATGTTTCCATATTTTACGTTTCATTCTGGACTGATGTTGGAACATCGTAGGATATTTTATTCTACGAGAAGGAAAATGTTGTCTTTTTCGAACCAGTTGCATTTAAAATCCTCTATCCCTGTTGCTTGGCCGTAGTGCCGCCGTATCTAAAATCATCTGGACCAAGTAAAGCGATTACTTCAGAGGCGATTTTATGAAAATGAACAAAGTTAATAATTCTGGCATTTAGAGAGCAATTTCTCGGTACCTAAGGCCAAAATAAATTGAAGTATATTGCATAATATTGTCATGGCAAACCGTTATTTTTCTATGGATGCTTAATGCATGTGTCAAGGAATGTAGATTGATTCTCCGTTGCTATGCAAATATTTGTACAGACTCAGGGAAATTAAATTTAATATCATTTAATTATGGTAGTATAAGTATATAGATGTAGTTTGTAGACCTCTTCACTGGCAACTAGACTAGCGAGTATAAGTGAGGAGTTACCAGAGCTACATTTTCCGAATAAAAAAATAGCAAGCAGAAATCCTGTATAGAGTGAGTGTACAGTTCACGTGTTGGTAAGTGACTTATGCCGCCCATGAACATAAATAGGATTGAAGTTCCGAAGATCGGTCATAGATGCGTTGGTATTCTCGGGTACTAAATCAATATGTCTTGTATGACACCTCTTCCTTACCACATTCTAGAAACCAGAAGACATCAGTATTTAACACTCCTTTTTTAAATGATCGAAATAGCAAACGAGCATGCAGTCCACCTGATGGTATGTGCTGCCGTCCACGGGCATCTGTAATCAACCCCAGATAAGATCACAGTCCTACCTAGGGTCGACCACAGATGCGTTGCCACCCGTGCCTAAGCTGGAACGCCTCGAATAAGTATGTCTCCCACACACCCTTCAAACAAGTGCACATCAGTTTTGAACACTACTGTTATGAGGCAGAAATAGGTGTGGCGGTGGTGCCACCGAAGTCGAACTACAAAGGGCTCTACCATCTTTGACTACTATTACAAGACAGAAAATATGTGACGAGTCGAACCACGAAGGATTCTATCTTTTCATGGTGGTATATAAACACTGAAAACTCAGCTCTTCGATTTTTACCTGTACACAAATGCAGTTTATGCAACAAATCAAACAAAGAGAGCTGCAAACAGAGTTAGCATCAAATATCTATTCGGAAAGGCGAGGGGCTAGAGCGGCGCACTGCAAACCGGGAATGCCAGGACATCGTCCGCCGACCGGTTCCGCACTCTACCGCGCTCGGGGTGACCACACTTTTGTAATACCAGACATTCAATTAAACTAATGTTGTCCTATGTCCTAGGCATTGAATACACGAGCTTCGAGTCCGGTTGTCCTAGGCTAAAGGCATTTGTGTACACGAGCTTCCAGTCCGGTCCAGGTAAGAAGCCACTGCCTCTTGTGGCGTGTGGGGCGCGATTATGCAATTTCAAATTTCGTTTACTTGCTGCATAAGGCTCGTCATTCCTTGAATCTCTGTTTGTGTTTGATGTACATTGTTAAACCCGACCGTTGAACTTATCGAAAGTTTGAAAATATCATACGGTTTGACCACTAACTTGTATGTGCTAGAAAAATCTTCCAAACCATCTCTTGGTGAAAAAATAGAAGAAATTGCTTGAACATTTACCACAAGAAATTAAAAGTAATCGGAATTGAAAATTTCCTTTTGCAACAATTTTGAATCCCTTGTTATTGTCATTAGCATTTTGGAAATGCTTCCGTATCCGCATTGGACTAGTTTTTCGAAGACTTGGCTATTCTAGCCTAAAAATCGCCTATCCGATTTTTTAATTTCTGTATAGGTTTACTCGCTGCTCTGTTCTTACCTGTCTAAAAAACGTCGGCTACCCTCAAACATTGAGACAATCCTGCTAAATTAAATATCATGGAGGTACAAACTTTACTGCACTATTTGAACGCACCTACTTATCACGTATCTACCGGACCTGAGCATTCACATGCCTTTCTCTGGATGACTTTTAACAAGATTCCTGTGTAGGTAGCAGCTTTAGAGTTCAAGATTGCTATTGAATTCTAGCTAAATAACGTGACGATTGTTTTCATAGCCAATATTTTATCTATTCAATCTATGTGCAAATAAATAATGGTGATTGTATGTGATTTAGAAATAAGTAACTGTTTTCTAAGCTTCTTTACTTTGAAGAAATTATCGTATTACTCTGTTTGGTTACCTGCTTGATACTTGTTAATATAATTATTGTATCCCATCCATCCATCAGCCTTTTGAGGTCCATTACTGGACATAGGCCTTCCCTAGATGGTGTCACCGGGCCTGTACCTTCTTAATCCAGCGGTTTTTTCACGTTCTTCTACAGATCATCAGTCCACCTGGTCCAATGATTGTATACCTAAGCTAATCTTGAAGATATCTGAATCGTTTTGAATGGGAAATTATTATTTTTAAACAAAAAGTTAATAGACCAACATAGGTTTACTCTTTGCCACGAAAATGAAGGACACCTGCGTGCTGACTAAGATACCTTAAACGATGACTGAGGAGTCACTTAAGGAATTCATTAGCTTCTAAAATCCACTGATGAACTCATAAGTATAAATTGCCACAATGCACCAGTACAAGTTGGTGCAAGGAGATAGACGGGTCTCCAATAAATTTCCTCCTTTACATAGGCACTTTATCCTACCATAAACAAATATTTGTAGATTTTGTATATTATGATTTCGAAGAACCTTCATTTAATACATCAAAAATATTATTCTTGCATTGTGTGCAATCGTCTTAAAATAATAATTACAGAGTTGATATAGTGTAATAAACTTTACTCTAAGTTGTAGAGCGGGTATGAAACATAATGTTATTAATAGTTATAGTTTCAAACCACTTACAAGGCAGACGGTAAGATTCATACCCGTAACGGAACTGCGTAACTTGTTATAAATAATAATGTGTATCGTACCCATGAGATAATACCTCCTCCAAGGGTTCATAGCAAACAGATTAGGATTCTATGGAGGTATATTCTGCAATATGTATATTGTACACAATATACATAATACTTTTTATAGTATATGAATTTTATTTATTTGTATATATAATATGACAGAAGGCCAAAATTGCATTTCTGACCACTCATATGGCGTGGCGGTTATTATATTCGTCTGACGCGCGTGGATTCAATTTCTGGTGAAGCAATTGAATTAAGATTTCTGTGAACGATTTATTTGTGCACTAAAATACGCAATAGTTGTAAGGTGTCTGTATTATATAATATAAAAACATGAAAAGAAAAAAAAAGAAAAAAATCCTTGCGCAATTAATCGCATTTAGAATTTGTTCTTTTATGATTCGCTATCTTCCGTATACAAAAAATAAGCAAAAATAGTAAATATTAAATGTCACCAAAAATACTTATTATTTAAGAGCGGTAACTAATTTGTGTTACAACAATTTATAGTTTACGTTGTTCGAGTGCTTAGCAAATCTCAGACGATAAAGGTATTGGATATTTGGATTGCCTGGTGAACCGTGATCCAGTCGAGACTGCGGGGGTTGCTGCTAAGATGCGCCATCGCCAGACAAATGTCTACCGTCGTCGTTATCTTATTGCTGTAGATTTATGTTGTGATATACTATTGTAATATTTGTACCTAAGTAACAAAGTAACGCAAAAATCGGCAGACATGTAAAGCGACCGCCTCAATACTTAAGACTAGCAACGCACCTGTAATCGGCTTCAGAAAAAAATCTGTTAGGTACAGAAATTTTCATAAATGTTCATAGGTGGCAATATTTATTATTATTCCTAATGTTTATCTACCTTTATTCACGTTCTCCGAGTACTTAGCAAATCTCAGACGATAAAGGTATTGGATATTTGGATTGTCTGGTGAACCGTGATCCAGCCGAGACTACGGGGGTTATACGAAGAGGCGCCATCCCCAGACTAATGTCTACCGTCGTCTTTTATCTGATTGCTGTAGTCATTTGTGATAACTATTGTACCTATGGGGAAAGGTAACGTAACGATCGTCTGACTTGTACTGTACATGGGACGTTGTGACTGTGCATGGGACGATCAGCTCATTCCTCATGAGTGACAATGATTTTGTTATAGGCACATCGATCTGTTATACATAGAGTTTGTTACAGATATGCATTGGTAGCTGTGGACACCGTAAGTTTGTTTTCTACTTTACACTTGAGAAAAACGGAGTAAAGATTGGCCCCTGACCAAGTGGACCGATGATTTTGAGAAGACAGTAGGAAACCGCAGGACTTATAAAGACTACGCGTGGCGCTATTTAAGAGAGGCCTATGTCAAGCTGTATGTAAAGCTGATCGATGTATGGATGAATAAATTTTTAGCTTACACAGTACAGTTATTGCTAGGAACATTTTGAAATTAATCAAACATTCCAATAAACCGCTATTAAAACATTAAGAGATCAATAACTAAATGAACCTACATATTCGGTCGCCTACTTACGCGCCAGGACAAGTCTTTCGTTTTAGTCCCCCGCTGCTTAGCTAACTCCCTCGGATCGCTCTCTGTCAACCATTTAAAGGATAAGGATAGGAAGGGACACCACATAACTGTAATATTCTCATGAAAGCATGTGTGTGTACTTAGATGTAATTAAGTAATTTGCAACTCTTTTTATACTTATACAATAATGCAAACGGGACAGTTTTCCTTTACTACTTACAGGTAAAACATAACCTTCAGAGCATTTCTCAGTAACACTCAAACGAAATTAGCAAATTTCACTCATTACATTTACCGATAATGAAAAAACTGTGGCATCACTAATTAAATTGTTTCCGACTATTATTTACCGACAAGTCGAGTTTATGGCTACGAAAACGACTGCTTTCAGCTAATTAATGTCCGTAACATAAAGCACAGGTTATGTAATTATCGTTTGGGCGGTCAACATATCGCATCAGTATTTCAGAGCACGTGGGCACCCCCACTAGTGACGTAACGATACATCGAAAGTTTGATAGTATTTTATCGATTCTATAAAGTCGACATTTTTATCGATATTGTTGTCATTGGAATGTTACAATGTATCTTACATTATCAAACAAGTTGAAATATCGATACATGCAGAAAATTTATGTTTCATATAGCATTCAATGCGGATAGATCGATGAAAAGGTCATAAAATTAATAACCTTTGTTTGACAGCAAAAAAAAAACAAAAATCAATCGATATTAATTATTATCTTTTCAGGCCTTTGATACACGCAGTAATATCGATAACTTCATCACCTCGCAACCCTATCTCCCACCCACATCATCCCCTCACTTCACTTTCGGGCTAACACCATTACAGTAATTAGGATATGCTTAGGCATAATTGATGCACATACTACGTACCGGTTTCAGATATTGCAAATTGTATGTGGCTAGGTATGTTTGTGTTTAATATTGCGGCATTGTGAACTATGTAATAAGTTGATATATAATATGGTATCTACTCATGAGTATGTAGGTACTACTTACAGAAATATGGTAGTCCAATTTATGTTTCGATTGAACATTAAATCTTCTCTATCTTTCTTTTTCCTTAATCATATATGTATTTATAAGCATTAAGTCCGTATTCCGTTCCATAAAGTTTTATTAGAATTCAATGATAAATAAATAATTAAGCGAAATGTCCAAAAAATCCTCCTTTGCGGTATATCCTTTTTAAGACGTCTTTTTGACGTCAACTTTTCATGGTAGAATGGAAGTATCTCTAAAAATAAAATTAAAAGCACATAGAATACTTGCCTGCTGACTGACTATTACTTAGGACTAAAGAATATGTACAATACGACGTAAGACGTTACCGGATTGGATTTAAGTGACGTCACACTGCACGACGTCGTAGTAATTAAGCAAAGGAGGCTTCGGAAGACGGAGGGCGCCTCCGAGAATGTTCCCGGATCTCATTTCCATGCAAATGAGGCCGTGTGTTATACGTGCGGTGTCGGTGCACTCTCTGGGCTTAGTGCTTTGTCTCATCAATAAGAAGGCTTTGGTATCTAGATTTGCTTCTTTCTTCAGAATATCTTGTTCCTATGGATATACGATTTTACCAAATTTTATAGTAAGTATAAAAAAATTGTTTGATGTCCGGATATAACTGTCGCTAATGGTACCGCGACATTCAGTGTACTGTTCTATTAGAATTTGGTTTCGACTATCAGTTAAACAAGTTAATTCCTCTGCTTTACATGCCAGCGGAACTTATCTTTGCTATGAGATTTCAGGAATTACAATGCCGAACTACCAAACAGATGTTAAAAGTCAATCACAACTCATTCTTTAGATGTAAAGTAACCCCTAAAAAGACTAAGACTCAACTTAAATCTACTAATCATGTTCTTTAATCACCCTTTTCTTTCTTCTTTATTCCAGCCAAGGTGCTGAATCCTTTCTTTTGCAATACTTCCAGAGGTATTCTATTAGTATATTCCTTCACTGTTAAACTAAAAATTTATTTCTAAAGCTCACATAGCTTCAGAAAATCAGCGTGTGCCTGAGAATTAAATATCAAAGCCCACTGTAAGATGCAGAATTTCAAACTACCTTCTTAACTATCACGGATTTGTTTTCAGTTCCCTTCAACTGCATCATCTGTAAATACGTGTCATGTCATTTGGTGTACACTGTTCTATTGTACACTGTAGTGTGTGGGTGACGTCACGCAGTATGTTGCGTGTTGTAGTAATTAAGTAAAGGAGGCTTCGGCAGACGGAGGGCGCCTATGAGAATGTTCCCGGATATCATTTCCATGCAAATGAGTTGATACGTTATACGTGAGGTGTTAGTGCGTCTGCACTTGCTAGATTTAATGTCAAATCAACGGATTCAGTAAGATGTGTGTTCTAGTTCCGAGGTCCACTCAGTACGACGAGGTTTCCGATCTGCTTCATCATGTTTTTATATGTATTGCAATTGCAATGAAGTAAATCATCCACAGTTTGCTTTAAGCTTGATTGTCACATCGTGCATGATAACTTAATATTCGAAGACTGAAGTAAAACTTTAGGAATCATAGTTCCAGGATGAGTACAATTGTCGTTTGAAACCCTCTTGGGTAATAACACTACGCTTTCTGGAAAGGGATGACAATAGGGAGGAGCGAGGGATGGTAATACACATATATTATTATGATAGAGATTTTATTAAAACGTATTTTTATTAAAACGTCTTAACCTATTATTTATTATAGCTTTTCTTAGTGACAATTGCAAAGATGAAACGGTCTAACTTGTTTACGAGTACTCTCAATATCATCAATTAGCTGAAGAATTCCCATTTTTAACCTTCGTTTGTCTTTAGCTGAGAAATCTTTGATGTCTGGCATTATACTTTTGAAGAATTGTAAATCTTCACTATCTGTGTTATCATTGTGAACTGACTCTTCATGTTTTCTCTTTCTCGCTGTATGTTTATTGGATGTATCTGATTCTAGTGGATCTGGAACTTGGTTGTCCATTCTAGATTGACATACATCTCTGACGCTAATGCTTGTTGCTTCATTTGAATTAATCATCTCTTCACTTATCTCTGTAGCTTCAGATTTTACATTTATTCGCCAAGTATCTTTACCCGAATCGTAATCTTCCTGATTTTTGTCATCTTCATCGCTGTTTGAGTAATTACCGCAGTCTTCGGAAATTTGTTCTTTTGTACTGGTCGCATTTCTAAAACAGATTAAACCATAGCATTAACAATATAAAGGTATATATTGACATGTTAATGATGATGGTAACATCATACTTAATAAAGAACTTACCCTCTTGGTTTTATAAATGGTTCTAAAAATTTTAACGAATCATAAAGATAGTATTTTTTACAAGAAGATCCATCTAAGGCACTGTTGTGCAGTTTGTTTTTGAATCTGTTATAGGAAGATCTTATGCCTTTCCATTTTGTTTTAATCTCTTCAACTGAAAATAAAAGATCACATCAAAAATGTATAACGTAAGCATGTAACAAATCCTTTATAAATAGCTAAATATCTTATGATACATTTACATTTTTTAATTAAATGGAACTATAATCAAAGATAAGGAGAACATGTCGACTACCGAACAGGTGGACTGATGATTTGAAGAAGACGGTGGGAAACCGCTGGATTCAGACGGCTCAGGACCGGAAGAAGTGGCTGAAGTGGATGAAGTAGATTAGGGGCCTATGTCCAACAGTAAAGTTTTTATTTTTGGTACCTGTGCACTCCTCATCTAGTTCTGTTCTCACTGAGTCTGCGATTTTATCCCAGGCGATTTCTGAGTGTCTGGTCCTATAGGTCACTAAACTGGAATCGTACACTTCCGGGTGTCTCTCTACAATATTCACGAATTTTATAATCACCTCTTGGTAATCCCTCATTTTTATTAGGCGGCCAGAATCTGTTGGTAAAATAAATAAATTCATTATACGTAGGTACCTGAAAAAATTGAGTTTACTTCTAGAAGAACGTACATTTTTCTTACCCTTTGGAGTTTATTTTTATAAGTTTTCATTTAAAGTGCCTTGTTAATTTCTAGTAATTGACAATCAAATATGGCAATTGAATTCCAAATGAATTAACCTTGTTATGAGTGACAAATTGACAACTAATAAACTGGCTTGGTAACATTATTCTAAATCTAATATGGCGGATTCTCAAACATGGTAGATATTTTTTTAAGCTCCTCCACGGTATGGATAAATGATGTGATTAACCATGAGAAAAACTAAAAACACAATGAGTTGGTTAAAAATATATTTTTAGAACTTATTTTATTACAATATGGTGTTTAAAAACAAAATATTAAAATATTGTTTTGAAACATCAGACGAATATTGTTTTAATAGATTAATATAAATTTTAATTAAATTACAAAAATAATTGCTTAAAAATACTATTATACATTTAACAATAACCAACCACATATCGTATGGGTACCGCAAAACTGTGCAAGTATGCACCGCAAAATAATCACCAATCCACAAAGTAACCAACAACATTCTGTAGGTACTTCGAAGAAATCTGGCTAGTGTAACTAATAGAACCGTTTATTGGGACATAAGTAAACATGGTGGTTACATAATCGGTAACCAAAAATATAAACAGAACAGAAAAATAGTTAAAAAACAAATATTATTACTCACGCGATCGAAGTTATCAAAATGACGAAGACACTCGCAGCAATGTGGCCTTGCCGTTGCCTCGTCGCGCACTGACGCCACACGCGTTGCGTCTCGCTCTACTCTACGCTGTGTTAGAGCGAGACAGCACGACGCTTACAATGCGCTGTGGTAGAACGAGACAGCACGATGTACGATGCCACGCTCGCCGTCGCCGAGTCACGAGGGTTATAAGGTGCAATTCCACTTGATGGCAACTGACGAGACTAATCGAGTGTCAGTCACGTGAAGCGCCACGCATTTACTGTAATCAATTTATTTGTCTATCATGAGTTCATATCGCGTAAACTAATTTTCATAGAGACGTATATAATTGGTATTGTAAATTTATAAACATTTAATAAGTCGATGTTTACTAATTTGGCTAATTAAAGTTTTTAAGTGGGTGTGTACTTAGCTAATTAATACAAATTCAACTGAAACACAAACCACAGCATTTTCCAAACAAAATAACTAAAAATGAAGATATTAGATACGTGTACAAACATGTTATACGTGTACCGTAAAACTAAATTGAAAATAAGCAATGTAAGCCTATAATATGACAGCGTAAGTGCCGTACAAATTGCAGTAAACATTATTTGCATCATACTGAGCTAACATGCCCAAAACGGTATATAATACAAGGCGCGCAAACGATGCGTCAGATTTCGACAAGTGGATGAACACCTTTACGCGACGCGTGCTGTTTGTTTTAGGCACGCAACACATCTACGACACTATTACGCAAAAAGCGTTCTTAATATAGCGCAATACAGTTATTTCTTGCTGTAAGTGTGTAGCTTCGCCGCATGGACATGCCGTGTAAAGGCAAATAGTTATTCAAAGCGAAATAAGTTTTGGACGTCAGTAATAAGGCTTGTTTTGCATGGTAAGACTTTAAGTGGCGAGTCCATTTGGCACGAAGTTTGTGCTTCGTTCATACACAGTACGTCACGTATTGCGCACATAGAGGGCCACTTGTCAACAGGTACAAATTTCGTGTGTTAATTGCCGGCTAGCGTGTAATTATGAATGTAAAATCAGCAGGTATAACTTTTAAGTATAGTTTCATTCGTCAGTTTAGTATCAAACCCTAAATCTTATGTTTATAGTTTCGTGAACAGGTAAATTGTAATTTTTATAGAGAATAACGTACATTTTCAGTTATACCTGCCTGCATGCCCCTGGTTACAAGATTAGGAAGTTTTTTTTTTCGTGCTAGACGTGGTTACAGTTTGTGTTCAGTACAAAAATGCCAAGAGCTGCGACTTCGTTAGGGAACTCCTCATAAATGCGCTGTATCTCACTTTTCTGATCCTTTAATCACACAATTGAATTCAATGTCCAATAGAGAACAACATAGAGCAGAGTTCTTTAAAGTTCCATCCATAGCGCTCTTACTTCATATCATTTTTACAGAACTGGAAGAAATACTAACATTAAAGTCAGCCTTTTAGAAACTGTCATAAACCTACATTTAATAAAAAACTTTGAACAAAAACTCAACGAATAAATAAATAACTCAGAAAGAAGGAGTTAAGCTGTCCTACATAATAATACTATAGTACCTATAGATATCTAAATGATATTATTATATCCAGTTTAGTATGAACAGTAGGGCAATGTAACGAGGACATCTGCCAGGAAAGCACGTGGCGCACACCTTTCCCTACCGATCTGCGAAGATGCCACGCAACCAATTATCTCTGATCATACCCACTAATACTGGTAATATTACCTATGTATTTATACTAGCTAAACCCTGCGGTTTTACCCGCATTTTAAAAGTAAAAAATAATACATATTTAAACATAAATGTCATCCCGCTCTCCCGCGACGGTGAGCGCATGCGCATGGAGCGCGCGTTAATGGTTTTTTCAAAAATTAAAGTAACCTATGTTAGACCTTAGACCTCCAGCTATCTTTCAGTGAAAGTCCCGGCAAAATCGGTCCAGCCGTCTCGTCGAAAAACGCAAAAAGCGTCTAACAAAACGCGTGTCCAAGGGCAAGTCGGACGAGCCCTCGTCCCAAGTCGCCGCCGCCGCGAACGTACCACTTCCGGTTAGTAAAAAACCGAAACCCGCAACCCGCTGCACTCCGCAGATCCCCAAAATAAAGCCCCCGCCACCAATTTTCCTTAGGGAAAAAGCTCAGTGGCCCGCCGTCTCGCAATGGTGCATCGAGAACAAGGTGCACTATTCCAAAGCCCGTAATTCCGACGAGGCTATTCAAATCACGGTAGACTCCGTTAACGGCTTTAGAGCCCTAACCCAACTCCTAACCCAGAGGCAACTCGCCTATCACACCTACGCCCTCCCGGAGGAGCGTAAAATCAAAGCCGTAATCCGCGGTCTCCCTCACGAACTTCCGAATGAGGTTATCCATCAGGAGCTCCTGGATCTCGAACTCCCCGTGGAGTCAGTCCACAAACTCCACAGCCGTACCGGTAAAAAGTTCCCCCTCGCGTTGGTCATTCTGACCAATAACGACAAAGGTCGAACTATTTTCAAAAATTTCGAAACAATTTGCGGTCTTACTGTAAAAATCGAGCCCCCGAACCGACGTGGCTATCCCGGTCAATGCCACCGCTGCCAGCTTTACGGCCACGCAGCGAAAAATTGCTCCGCGACCCCCAGGTGCGTCAAGTGCCTGGGAAACCACGGTACCCCCGATTGCCCTCGTCCGAAAGACGCAGAGTCCCCGCCGGCTTGCGTTTTATGTAAACAGCCCGGTCATCCGGCCAACTATCGCGGTTGCCCCATGGCCCCTCGCGTCGCGCCCAAAAAGAAGGTGCTGAAGCCCGTAGG
The DNA here is from genome assembly GCA_018251915.1 of Urbanus proteus proteus. Classification (NCBI taxonomy): domain Eukaryota; kingdom Metazoa; phylum Arthropoda; class Insecta; order Lepidoptera; family Hesperiidae; genus Urbanus; species Urbanus proteus. The sequence continues at coordinate 16,071 of DWPV01002318.1, forward strand.
CCTTAAGCCTGGCCCAGCACTCCCACCTCCGGTCAATACGACCAATTACCCGGCACTTAGTGCACGTAAAAATAATCCCTGGGGACGTCCGCCGACGGCCGCCCCCTCGACTTCGCGTCCCGTACCTCAGGTACCAAAGCAGGCTTCCCCTGCTCCGCCCAAACCCAATAAATCCCAAACCCACGGGAAAAACTCCTTCCAGGAGGATATCAAATACGCGTTTTCGTATATCCAAAACGTAAACCTACAAGAAGTCCTAGTCCTTGCTAGGAAATTGCGTGAGGCACCGTCGGCAATGGAGCGCGTCTTAGCGCTCGCCGAGCACCAAGACCTGTTACAAGCTCTCGAATGAGCAGAGCGCCTAGCGCTATTCCCCAACCGGCCGGCCGTTTAAAGCCTAGAGGCATTTCGCTTGTTTCTTTTAATTCTCGCGGATTAACCAAAAACATTCCCGAACTTAAACAGTTTGTTAATAGCACTGAGGTAGATTTTATACTCGTCCAAGAAACGCACCTTCAGTCCTTCGTTCGGAAGGGCTTGCGCATTCCGTCCTATAACTTTATTAGGAATGACAGGGCCGACGGCTGCAAAGGCGGCGGCACTGCCATTTACTATAGGAAGTCACTCCATTGCACCCCGTTAGATACACCTAAACTCTCGTTTATCGAAGCCTCCGTATGTAAGCTTAGCATGACAGGTCACTCGTCCCTAATCATAGCTTCCGTTTACTGCGCAAACCAAAAAGCCTCTTTTAAAAAAGACCTTGAGACCCTTCTCTCCCTCGGCGATTCCATATTGCTGTTCGGAGATCTAAATTCTAAACACGTAGACTGGAGATGTCACTCGACAAACTCCAACGGTAGGAATCTAATAGATGTAACTGAGGCATTAGGCCTCAGCGCGCTCCTCCCTGTAACTCCCACGCACTATCCCGACCAGACTGACAAACGTCCTGACATTTTAGATTTCGCCCTAATCAAAGGGGTAACGCTTAGCCTAGTGGCCATCGAACCCCTTAACGACCTAGGCTCAGACCATCGTCCGGTCTCCCTCCGCTTAGGACCCCAGTCCAACGTTCCTATCACGTCCTCAAAAACCTTCACCAATTGGGTAGGGTTTCGCGAATCACTTAAAACATCATTAGATGGCCCAGATTCACCTCTCAAGGCACTTCCCGAGTCCCTTAGTAGTACGGTGGAAATCGACAATGCGGTGGATTCCCTAACGCGGTTAGTTCAGTCGTCAATTCGTGACAACGAGAGAGTAGTCGAGGTGCAAAACCGAAAACTACCTCTCGACGTCAGACTTCTCATCAAACGGAAAAACGCTGCTCTTCGGAGAGCAGCCAAATATCCCACCCCCGACTTCAGACGGATTGCAAACCGTCTTCAACGTCAAGTTAGGTCCCGTCTATTCGAAGTGAGGAATTCCAACTGGGAAAACCTCATGAAGGATATTACCCCTTCTCA
>DWPV01002319.1:0-17539 GCA_018251915.1 Urbanus proteus proteus
CGCGTGACGGAACGGTTACAATACCGTCTGACGTGCAATATGTCCCAGGTACAATTCCCGGCCATACAGACATCTGAATTTAGATGAATTTAGAATTCTGTTCTGGGTCTGGGAGTTTGTGTATTCATTTATGAGTGTGTTTTGGCACACACGACACAGGAGAAAATCCTACTGTTGAGCTATGAGTGTAGAAAGCGTTAGAAATATTTTTTCTTAAGTATTTGCACTATACGTTGCGATTAACGGGTTTAGGTAAAGGATAATCTGAATCCCTTGCCGCGTTATCAGACAATGTCATAACTTTATCGCGAACTGCGGTACAATAGAACGTTTGGATCTGCGTGTGTTTAGTAGGGTTGCCACTTTATAAGTAAATTAAAATTATTAATTAAATATTTCTATCTTAGTCATTTTACATTTGCTAACAAGTACTTATATTCTTTGGAAAATTAAAAGTACTTTGTCAAAAGAAAATATTTTGAAAATATTAAATACTACTAATCAATACAATAGTGTAAACAAAATAATTTAAAATTGAACAACTTCAATAAACATAACAGAACAATTAAACAAGAAAACAGATAAGCAACATATAAAAATAATAATAATAAATAGTACGTGCAAGAATATAGCAGAATCATTACAATATTTGCATTAAGCACCCATTATCTATATCACTCATAAATGCCGTGATGTCGCTAATGTGTATATTTTTCTCCTGTCTGTTTGTTTATTCGTCTGTCGTCACAAACACGTGATGGAGAGAACCTGCCATGTTTGGAAGTAAAAAGACAAACTTGCTCTCATTATCTAATTTAAATGTAAATATGCAGAACAAACAGTATGCAAAATATTTCTTTGCTGATAAAAAATAATCAAACTCAACTAAATCAACAGCGAATAAAGTAGAAAGAAAGGAAGGTGTAAAAATAAAAATTAAGATAAACATTATTTATTTTGATACTAAAATTCAAAATCAGAAAGATAGAATCCTCAACAAAATATATGTGAATAAAAGAATCAGAAGTAAAGTAAAATAGATTAGCTTAATTTAAAAGATAGGATAGAAGTAATAAAGTATGCCGAAAGTCATGCCATAATCTTAAAAAATAACTTTAAAAAGAAATCATGTTTAAATAAATACTGTTACAAACGAGTAATCGTAAGATCTGTAGAGTTCGATAGACTGAGTGATGAAAATACGGATGCGATAATTAAATTGAACGTTAATTGAAGAAATTACCAGAGAGCGAGATCAATAAATACATGATTCAAGACTGGAAATATATAAGCTCTACAAACACTTGAATAACGTTGAAATCTCATGTTTTTAAAACGCAATTTTCTTACTGTTAATGATCCTATCAAATAAAGATTTTATTCAAAGATCCTTTACAAAATTCTTTTTAACATTCCCATAACGTTAATAAATTCCACACTCTGCAATGTGTTTTGTCATCGAGAAGAAGTGAAGGAAACTCAATAAAACATATCTTTTCTAAATAAGTTTCATTAACAATAAATTAATGTTTAACGAAAGAAAGATTCAAAATAAATAATGAAATTTATTATGCAAACCCTAAATAATATGATAAATTCAGAATCAACGTACGATAAGTTAGATAACTTTCAATATCACTTAAATCTATGTCAAGAAATATATTTTGGTAAGAGTAACTAATTTTCTACGTATTAAATAACGTACATTTATAATGTAACTGGGCTAATACAGTACCAATTTTTTCAACCTAATACTAATACTACGACCCATGATATTACAGATTCGCGAATCAGCCGGTACCGTCGCATCATAGGAAGACCATCGTCTGGATGACGCTTCAACAAACGGCCGTCGCAGTGCGCCGGATTCGTCACAAGTTCAAAGATATGTGGCAGACTGACACTTTGTATATCTTTTTGCGTTTGGATTTTGTGAATGATAAAATGTATTCATTTCTGAAGCAAACATTGAAAAATTACACGCATTTAGACCATGGACAGAGGCCAAACTGTTAATACCATAATATATCTACATTATCTACATGTAATGTACCTTACTCAATAAATTACTGATTGAAAGAACTTCGTTGCAGTCATTGGCTGTCCGATATTCGCGCATAAATCCGCGGTTTCACGGACCGTAGGAAGCCGTCATAAGATAAGGTCCATACGTCATAACAGCTTATCAATTACGATCATTGCGAATTGCGGGCAGCTCTCGTCGGCCATTGGAGAAGCGATCATGTTATTGGCCAATCATAACCGCACTGCTAGGGTTAATTGAAATGAACCGGTGCTTATAGGGTTGACAAATATTCCTATTATTCATTCATTTCAATTTAAATTCAAATCTTATCTCCTCAAAATTGATTCATATATAACTCTTTTTGAACTTAAATTCTTCCACTGCTGCGGAAGGTTAACTCGCTTTGAAGAAAGGGTTAATGTTTAAAATGCTTATTTTACAATCCTTTCATAATCTGAAATACAACTTTCCCTTGTCAACTCCTTATTCCTATTCCTTTTCTTGTATATTTGTTATCGATTTCTGGAAAATGATATACATCAAAGATTATAAAGATCATCATCAGATCAGATCACATCAGATCTAATCCTGAGAACTAAGACGTTCACCTCATTTGTAAGTTAGCAGACCACTCAACGAAATGAATGATTTCATTATCACGACAATTTCACCACCCATCTGTACCAAAATATCCTATAATTCATATGTAGGTGGAATTAAGAATACACACACAAAATTTCATAGAAACCTGTCGAGCGGTTCTGATGACCAGTGACACGTGATTTATGTACGAGTATATGATGTATTAGGTATGAAGTCTGGTTCCGTTACCGCCCACTAACCGTGACAAATGGCCGAAGCATGAAACTTCAATATTCATATACTGTAGTAAAAATAGTTCGGTGATGATTTCATAAAAAAATATCAGCAAGTACTACTACCATGTCATACGTTTAGAATACAAGCCCAGATTGATAGACTTCAAGGGTGAAGAACTTTTTGGAGGGAATTTTCTTATGTAGAACCATTTTATATTGCACTTTTTTATCATCAGGAATATTCGCCTATTACTTGTTACAAAATGAAGTATACGATAGTTAACCGACGACGACGACGACGAATAGATAACCTCTCTTCCTTTGGGAAGTCGGTTAAAAGACCGTTGGACGGACGGACTTAGTTCTAGTAGGACGACAACCAATCCAATTTCAGAGCAGCAACGACTTCCTGTATAACATCAACATCCACTGCAGTCACCAAAACACCAAACGCGGTGACTACTAGCTACAAACCCCGAATAAGAAAGTCATATGTTTACCAGAGGACCTCAGGGGGCTGACGGACGATGTATACATTTAAGTGGCCTCATTTTTCATCACCATCTGTCAAACTATTTGCGAAGTTCCTCTGTCCCTTTTGACAACCCTAGTCAACGATTGACGTTTAATCTGGATGTTTATTTAAACAAATGCATCATTTACCGTTACTCCTAACCCTTAACTTTTAATGTGTGCGTGTGGCGCCAACGGTTGGCTACGATCATGATTGGACTTATCGTCTCTTTAAATGCATAATGGTAATTTAAGGATGACGGTTTCTTAGAAATTTAATATTCGAAAAGATGAGTTATTTTGCGTTACCACTATAAAGAATTACCAAAATCAAAAATTAATTGGTTTAATTAGCGTTTTCCATAAAAAATATCAGTCAGGTCTATACTATCTCTTAGTGTTAAAGAACTAGACAACTAGAGAAAAAGCGCCTCTGTTGTATACTTTAGAGAGATATATTCTAGTGAATTGTATAAAGTATTATTATTTCTCATCTAGTACATAGTATAAAACATGGTCGCTGTCCGCTGTCTTTCCATATGTATGCTTAGATCTTTAAAACTACGAAACGGATTGTGATGCGGTTTTTTAATAGATAGTGATCCAAAGGGAGATTTATAGGTAATTTAACACGTGAGGAGCCGCGGGTAAAAGATAGTTGATAATAATATTATACAACGTCCTTTGGCCAGGACCGACAACCTTACTATAATTACGAACATAAAGTCTGGGTAGGAATCGGTGGAGTGCCTTGGGGAGGCCTTTACCTAGCGATAGAGCTGTGTGTGATGTCATCATTATCAAATAGAGATATAATCCGTATACACTTTTATGTGGTTATTGCAGCGTAATATGAAACTTATTTTAAACTAGATTTTTCACATGGCTCCACTTGCGTAGGTCACGTGTACCGCGGTAAAGAGCATCCTATGGTTTAATCAAATATTCCAATTATGATCTATATATGTTTATGTATACCTTTCAAATCCAGTCAAAGTTTTTACGTAGCAAACGAAACAAAAGAAAAAAATTACAAACAACGAGAAAATGTTTAATTGTTTTGTCTATTACTTGAAGCATATTATAGTTAATTCATATATAAAACCAATAACAGATCGTAATATATTTAAATATTGTATCCATAAAAATAAGTAAAGAACTGATTGGTTTAAAGTCCATTTATTTAATCCAAGCGGCACAATAAAGTTATTGATATGACAAGCAAACCAACAACTTAATTAAGATTAAAGGTTATCTGCGAATAGCATAACAAATGGAGGCGACCGTCTGTCTTCATATTGAACTTATATCTTTAAACCCTGTTGAATAGATACTACAAATAGGTATATTGAATTAACATAGTAAGTCTTGGTGTAATAGAATATTACCTCTAGTAAGGTACGCACGCATTGTTACAATACCTTATTAGAAGACTAGCTGGTTCCCGCGGTTTCACCTGCGTTAAAAAAGTAAACATAGGTAACACCCCGCTCTCCCACGACAGCGGCCGCGCGTGGCGCGCGCGCTGATGCTTTTTTCCAAAATTAAAGTAGCCTATGTCACGCCTTAGATCTTTAACTATCTTCCAATGAAAGTTCCGTCAAAATTGGTTCAGCCGTTCAGAAGAATACCTCAGCGAAACACAGACAAACAGACTGACGGACGGACAGACAGACATTTTTTCTTATTGTTTATCAATAACTCTGGGTATTCGTATCTCTCAGTATTCGTGTATGTGTGTGCCCATGGCACCCACGACACAGGAGAAATACTGTGGGGCTATGAGTGCAGAAAACGTTTTAATCCACAAATGTAATGTAAATCGCACATTATCATTTGCACAAAAGAAAGTTTTAGTCATTATATCGTCAGCAAGCAATGTAACAATAATCGCGGAGATAGATTCTTCTCCTTCGGAAGTAATCAAAATCTTAGACTTACTACCTTTCCATGTTATGTAATTACAGTGGGAAAACAATGAGAAATCATTGGGAATGCAATGATTTGGATCTTGGGGATGACAAAAAATATGATTGAGGTGTAGTAGATCCAATAATAATCCATAAAGATTTAAGATTTAGTGAAGATGATCATGGCGTATTATCACAAAATTTATTTCCTCTTTAGGTATCCACAGAGATCTACTTACTTTTTCCAAAAAGAAAATCCTAAGAATATCTAAGAGAAAGAAAAACCAAAATAAATAAATTAGGAAAAATCGTACATAGCCTGGCATTTACCTTGGATATCGATAGAATATTTTCGTTCTCGAAAAGAGGAAAGACCGTTGGCCTATTGTAGATCTAGGTAGCACGAGAGAAACGAACAAATGATTTACAAGTCTTAAATGCTGCTAATTAAACAATAAGTAGTACATTTGAACCTTAGCATATAAGTACACTAGGTATATCCAGGCAAAGGAAAATGTGAATACTATGTTTAATTCAGTAGTTTTACATTATTATGAAGATCTGGTAATTATTTTCAAAATTAAATACTAGGTAAAGTTAAATTACGATTGTTCTTATTTTAGAAACGTTTAAAAAGGAAAGAATAATACATATTTAAACATAAATGTCATTCCGCACTCCCGCGACGGCGCCCGCATGCGCGTGGAACGCACGATAATGGATTTTTCAAAAATGAAAGTAGCCTATGTTGCGCCTTAGACCTTCAGCTATCTATCAGTAAAAATCCTGTCAAAATCGGTCCAGCTGTTGACAATTTTTTAAATGCATTTTTGATATAGGTATCGTTTATACTTTCATATGCATTGAGCAAAAAATTGTTATTTCGAAATCATAAACAGACACTTCAATTTTATTTACTTGTATATATGTATAGATAAGTTGAACGATTAGGACTTGACTGAAGAACTTCAGCTGCGAAAACAATGCCGCTAAAATGTTTTTCTTTATAATAATGAAATATCAAACTATCATATACGAGTATGAAATCCGGGGGCAGTTGTTAGTTCAGATTAGAGTTTATTCAGTAAATGTTTGTTCTAGATAACTTACGTGCACTTTTCCTATTATGTATTTTCTGCTTCAGAATTTATAAAGGTCACGTATATATACGATATACATAATATACATATATAACTTTCAAAGCTACACTTAGCAGATTTTAAAAATGTAAGTTTTTTAGGACTTTTTTCTCATAGCTCACCATAACTATGATTTTCATAAACGTTTTTATTAATGTTTTTTTCAGTTAATATTTTCTTATCAGTTCGTTATAAAATAGATAAAATGCATTAAATTGAAAACAAGTAATAGATTTTTCCGCAGCAAAATATTCAATTAAACTTCAACGTCTAACGTCCTATCGTTGCCACGGGATGCTGCGCAGACGCATCCTAAAATTACACTTTTAATCTTTTGTCGAATTAAAATAAGTATCTAAGTTAAAGTACTAATTTAAAGGAGTAACTTTAAAAAATCAAAGCATTATTAAATACAATATATCTAACACTGTTCCAGTCTAGACCATAACGAGGCCAGATGCTATCGTAAAAATATCGGAAAATTGTTTTATCTCCTGATAGCCAATATAAACAACTCGAGTACTACTGGTTAAGTAGATATATAATTTCTCTTTACAATCAATATTTATAATCTAATCTATAGTCCGATCTAAAACGGACAAGAACTTTTTAAAAAGAATATTCCTTTTATCATTTTGGTCTTTGATCTTTAAGGCATTAATTTACACCAAATTCTCAAATAAGAATGTTATTTTATTTTTACCAGTTTATTATTAACTTACTATGGTAGATGTGTGTCAAATTGTTCCTGTAGTTTCGGGACCAGAATAGTGCTACGGTACCCCTTGCCTGTCGTAAGAGGCAACCAAACAGGTGCTCCCGGGTTTCGGGCGGCTAGAGTAGGAGCTGTAACCGTCCGTCCAACGGCCCCGGGAAGGACGGCGGTGTGTGGTCGCATACCGCCGAGCTGAGCCCGATGAGGCAACGCGCTCAGAGGGCTCAGGATGGCATTCCTTTCTGAGAGCGCGGATTCCTCATCGCAGCGCTGAGGACTTTTGACGGTTTCCCCATCGTCAATAAAAAAAGGTATGAGTCAAATGTCACAGTAAAATTAACTAATTCCTCTTAACCGATTAAGTTGTTTAGAATGCTTATGTAACTTCGATGACAACACATCACTAAGGTGAGTTGATGATGGACTTGGATGCTGTTCCTACGAACGCTACAAATAATCAGGATATCCTCGTCGTATTAGTCTGGATGAAGTCATCAGGCACTAGTTTTAATACATGATGTATGTATTTAGTACTTGACGATCCGCGTGGCGGAACGGTTACCATACCGGTCTAACTTGCAATGGGTCCCAGGTTCGATTCCCGGCCAGACAGACATCTAAATGAAGAATTTAGATATATGTTCTGGGTCTGGCTATTTGTGTATTCGTGTATGTGTGTGGTGTGTCCATGGCACCCATGTCATGGGAGAAAGCGTTTAGTATTAACAATTTGTTTTCGTTATATTAAATCAAGTATTTTTTTCTCATAATCAACTAAATTAAAAAAAACACCAAAATTTTGCAAATTTCCAATTTCATTGTTGTCCATATTTTGTTGTTGTCGCGAGTCATAGAGTTTTATATATGTCTTAGATGTTTAAAAAAATAATATTTTAATAATTTCAGTCAGGAATACATAACTGGCGTTATTATCTCTTAGCTAATCACTTCGCCTACAAACTCTAATTACTTTGCTCAACTGTTTAACTATTAGCTTCTAATTAATATTTATTTTACTGGCTCGTGGGTGTAAAACATTTTGAATGATTTAGTTATGAGTATGAATTTAACTTAGATTTTTTCTGATTCAAAATTCACAAAAATTAAATATTGAATTTGGAAAGACTTTTTATTTGTAAGCGTATTATGATAATATTATGTTTAGGTATTTTTCAATCTTAAAAAATCATATCGTTAGATATATCCGTTTCTTATTTAAAAAACTTCATTCTCTATATTTTACTTAGAATTGAAGCCGCGACAGACACTACTATTATATTATTCTTACCAGTATTCAAACTGCAATCAACCGAACATTACTTTCTAACATTCAAAGCGGAAATATTTAATTTCCTAGTGAAAAAATCTTAATAAGCACGTTAATTGATGATTGTTCTTTATTTTTATACTAGCTTTTAACCGAGACTTTGTTCGTTTGGCATATTTTTAAGGCGTAGAATCCTTTGTGGTTTGTCTCCGGAGACACGTGTCGTTTGATATGCTTCAATTATGGGGGTAATAAAGGTTAGGTTAGTGGTAGTAGAACTCTATGTAGTTCGCCTCCGGCGGCACCACCGCCACACCTACTTCTGCCTTATAACAACAGTATTAAGCACTGCTGTGTTCTGGGTCAACCTCAGGTAGAACCTTTATGTTAGCTAGGGTTGATTACGGATGTCCATGGGCGGCAATGGTCACTTACCATCCGGTGACAAACAGGTAAGAGTAAGCTATTATAATATTCGTAAAAATGCCCACTTACTTTATTTTTTGATTAGATATCTTTCTAAATGTAAAGAAAACTAAATTGCTAAAAGAGCGTCTCTAATTTTACCATCATGTATTTATGAACATTTTTCTATGAACATAATTTCCAAAACATGTTTCAAACAATGATAACATACCAAATATCGAATGAATAGATTTACGCTAAATATCCGCTACATAATATAGTCATTAGGTGCAAATTACTATTGCTCGCGACTTCGCACCTCGACTAAATAATTAATTTGTGGAACAAAAGACGGGCTTTTTTATAGCATTAAGTAAAAAAGACGCTTTCGACACTCATAATCCCACACTAGCATTTTCTCCATGGACTACCCATGGACATTTGTAAAACCCCATGGACTTAATGCTTAAAAACATTTGCTGTCAACCTTAAGGATATGCAGAAAACTATAAAAAATATCACCAAAATTTAATTCCTTTAACACGTGGAATATCAAAAATAATTAATTAATTTTTACAAAAGTTTCTATGATTCTCCCATAAATGGCGTACAAATATAAATTTAGATTACCAACATTATTCATAAAAATATATAAAAATAAAAAAAATCCTTCCTTAATAGACACCCATTACCACCCATCACAAAATTGGCATAATATCTAAATTTCTTAGTTCTATCTTCAGTTCCTATCTATAATGGTTCAGTGAACTTTTATAAGTAGACACATTAGCATTTTTACGAAAGCAAATTACGTAAGAGATCAATAACAGAAACCTTAAACCGAGTATCACAGACTGTAGAAATGTTAAAGTTATGTTTTCGCACAATTTTTAAGTTTTTTTTTAATATAGGAGTAGCAAATGAGCATGTAGTCAACCTGATGATAAGTGGCTACCGCCGCCTATGGGCATTTGTAATCAACCCTAAATAAGAGCAGTATTATTTGTGGTTGGTCACAAGATGTATTTAGGCGGCAGTGGTTACTTCCCATAAGTTAAACTACATGCTCATTTGCTACATCTATAATATAAAAAATAATGTATAAATCTATGCCTTCAAAGTTACTAAAAATTTACAAAGTCTATAGGCCCATAATATTTAAAGTTAAATAATCACGAATTCCATTCCTCCAACGACGTTAAATACTAAAAGTGACTCAAAAGATAGATACTCGTTTAACAAAGCGACCGTCTTCTAAACACCTGATTAAATAATGGTAGAATAACTACATGAATTAATTAAAATTCTTACTTTAGTAGATATGTTCACTAACGTATGAAACTACAAAACTTACTTAATAGCCTTATTTTTTTTTTTTTATAACATGTGAGTAGCAAACGAGCTTGCAGTCCACCTGATGGTAAGTGGCCACTGCCGCCCATGGACATTTGTAATCAACTCCAGATATGATCACGGTCATACCTGGGGTTGACCACAGATACGTTGCTACCCCTGAGGACTGAGATGGAACGCCTCGGATAAGTCTGTCTCCCTGACCACACCCTTCAAGCCAGAACACAGCAGCGCTTAACACTGCCGTTATAAGGCAGAAATAGGTGTGGCGGTGGTGCCGCCGGAGTCGAACTACATAGAGTTCTACCACCTTTAAAACTGCACTTGGAATTACAATCGATAGTTTAGAATTGTTATAATTACTCTTTTCACTTACTGTTATCAAATTTAGTTGATAATCTCATCCAAATTTAATGATTAGCTTTAGCGTAGTGTAGTATTATCTTAATTAGGTCTTACTTTTCCTCTTCGATGTTAGCCTAAGCTCCGAAGGTCGTCAGAGTCTACTAAGATTGTTTTAGTTACTTGCTTGATAAGTCAATTGATACTTCTGATACTAGTATACTACTAATACTGGTATCAGTAGTATTGTATCATCATAACTTACCTCAATAGCTTTTACGTACATAGCCTCGATGATTCTAGCATCTTTATATGTACAGAGGTCAACGAACAGCTTGTTATCTTCCTCATAGCTGTTGATGATGTGGAAAAACATCAAATTGTCCGTTCGATAGCGTTTTATTTTACCATCCTTACGATTTATTAATACTATGCAAGTCTGAAATGTACATATGTAAATTAAAATTTTATCAAAAATTGTTATCTAATTTGCCCGAATTTTCGTTTGAATAATTATTGATTACTGATGTTATATTTCTTCGAGGTTTAACTCCCATTTTTCGTATGACAGCAGTGTCATTTTTTTGTGTTTAGGCTTGAAGATGTTTCCCCTTGAAGACTACAATGCTGGAAATTGCAGTCTTCAAGGGTCGTAACATTTTTGTGGCCAAGTCCAAGGAAAGTTTCAATTTTATCAATTTTAAGTCGATTATCAACGAATTAATTAACAATTAATTTTTGATTATCAATTAACACATCAACGGCACGGATAACTTATCATCAATTGAACTACATTTAATATGCTCATTTCTAGTTTCATTTCACTCGTCAATATAGAATATTTAACAATTGAACAAATTAAAACACCATTAAGATCTTAAACACCGAGAATCAAATTATAATCAACTTAAATTCAAGTTCAATTAAAATTCAATATACCTCTTCATCCGAATTCCATCTGAGGCACGTGGAAAATGCCTCTTTGTAAATCTGGTTTTGAAGAAAGCTGTACAATGATAAGCACAGCGGCTGTTCAATTAATACAAAATAATTTTCTGTTATTCCTGAAAATAAAACTTAAAAATTTCAATTTCTATCACTTAACTAGAAAAACAAGTTCTAAGATACAATCAAATAATGAAACTAAAGTTTTTTTTTTTTTTATCTTTTAGGAGTCAATGATGATTATCATCATGATTCTCAGGCCCCCTTTTCCCACTGGACACAATGCGCACTTGCCTTGGGCCCTACGATTGAGGGGACCTCCTATGTCCTCACAAATCACCGATGAAATAGCACACAGAAGCAAGCAGGAACAGAACAGAAGTTTATTAATTGATTTTCTCAGTATACATATAGTTATCAGGAAAACAGATTTTGAATACTTTCTCTATCCTAATAAAATCATGTGAATATAAAGCTAAAGCATGTGACAATTAATTTCAAAAAAGGCATAACTTAGAAAAATCTATTATGAGACAGGAGAAGACGTGCCTGGAACTTGATATTGATGCAGGTTTTGAAAAAAAAAAAAAATTGCTCTTTACTGAGCTATTAGTTTGTTGTTAGGTAAGTTATATAAAGATATATTTACCGAAGGAATGCATGTAGGAGGGGTACATCGTTCGTCGTGGAGCTACCGTGGAGACTATGTGTGCCTTCTCGAACATATCACCTGTTGAAAATTGTAAACTTCAGACATGGTTTAAACAATTGATGGCCATAAAAGAGTGTTTTCACAATAAATCGAAGGTAAGGACTAAAGACCGAAAACAAAGTTGCTTTCCGCTGCTTGTCCATATGTATGCTTAGATCTTTAAAACTACGCTACGGATTTTGATGCGTTTTTTTATAGATACGACTGATTCAAGAGAAAGGTTTATATATAATTTAACGCGTGCGATGCCGCGGGTAAAAGCAAGTAAGGAAAATAAACCAAATAAAAATTAACATAATAAATTACGAACCTTTTTCAGTGAAGGGGAATTTGACAATAACATGTTGTAATTTTCCTTTAGACTTCGCAATACCCAAATTGTAGACATCACCTGAAATGTTATTAAAGTAAACATAAAATATGGCTAAACGTAAAAGAAGGAATTTTATAAAAGTAAACATCTTAATATCTTAACTTAAATGGTTGATAAGAATAATAAAATTTGTTAGCATACATCGTACAAGTTTCGTCCGAATCGGTACAGATATTTCCATTATAGACAAAAAATAAACACAAAGGTATTTTATTAGGTAATGCAAATAATCGTAATGAAATTATAAATAAACTTTTAATCTTAAAATAATCTGTTAGATACAAAGAGGGCCGCCCGAGATGGCAGTTGAATTTCCAACCTCTACAGAAATATATTGGTGAAAAAACACAAAACAACGTATCAAAAGACCGGGTTCTAGATTTTGTTGCCTTCTTGCCGCATTGGGCAATTGGCCAGTTCGTTTGTCCTAATCAGGCTTTAGATACAAATAATTACCATTAGGCATCACATGGGGATGGGCGGTATGGGTCACGACCACAGACCCCAATGGGTTTCTTTTTCCCATAGTTTTTAATGTGACTGGATCTATGCTGTTGACACAAATGAAAAATATAAATCAAGTGGTAATTTTTTTATTGCTTCGAAGTAGCAAACGAGCATGCAGTCCACCTAATAGTAAGTGACCACTGCCGCCCATGGACTCCATAATCAAGATAAGATCAAGTCCTACCTAAGGTTGACCACAGATTCGTTGCTACCCGTGAATACTGAGTTGGAACGCCTCGGATAAGTATGTTTCCCTTGCCACACCCTTCAGACCAGAACACAGTAGTGCTTAACACTGCTGTTATAAGGCAGAAATAGGTGTAAATAAATTTAATGAAATAAGATTTTTATTGATACTTCTTAGAGCTTTTTACTATTGATTTTTCTCTGAAAAATCATTGCTATTTATTTGGTACAGGTTACATTTTAACTTGAATTAAATTGACTTATAGGATTTTTCGACAAAGAAAGGTATTGTTTAATAATAAATGTACCCAATTACTTATTACAATGTAATACTTTTTTAAAATCATAACGTTAATAATGAATAATTTTCATCAGAAAATAATTATCAGATAAAATATAAAATAATAGCTGTCTTTACGTTTTAGAGCTACGAAGTCACAGTTAACCAACAATTAGACAACTTAAATTTGGACCTATGACCCTTTTTTGACAAACACTATTTCATTGTATCTTCTTAATCTTAACGTATAAAACAAAGTCGCTTTCCGCTGTCTGTCTCTATGTATGCTTAGATCTTTAAAACTACGCAACGTATTTTGATGAGGTTTTTTAAATAGGAACCGTGGGTAAAATCTAGTAAATACTAAAAATGACTTACCGATGTATAGTCGAAACTTCAGTGAACGTGTAGATCTCATCCCCAAACGGATACACGGATACCATGGTGTTATCCGTCAAATGTTCACCAATTTTGAAAATAGAAGCCAATCTAAAAACAAATCCACCTTATAACATCAGTTTTAAGCACTGCTGTGTGCTGGTCTGAAGGGTGTGGTAACGGAGACATACCTACTTATCCGGGGCGTTCAAACTCAGTCCTCAGGAGTAGCAACGCATCTGTGGTCAACCTCAGGTAGGCCCTTGATCTTATCTGGGGTTGATTACAGATGACTGCATGCTCATTTGCTACTTCGATCACATAAAATACTGAAGTTTATAAAGCTATGAGGAGACAGCCATCTTGTTGGGCACATTCTGTGGGCACATTATAAAGATATACCATAAACAGCGACATTTTCATGTTTTTAAACATGAATAACAAGTATCTAATTTATCTTTTTGATATATAAGTATGGGTACTTTAGTTTACCTGTCAAATATCGTATGACAAGGGTCCGGCACTGACTTAGTCCCGAACTCGGTGAACAATATTCGTTGTGCTCGGTGGTTCTTGTTATACGTGTTGGTACGTACGAAGCGGCATTGATATGTGACATGGCTGTCTTTTATGTAAAACCTAAAATAAAAACAGGTATTTTAATCACCTAAAAGGAACGATTATTTACCTATCTTTCCCTTTTGACGGTTCTACTTTTATTCACAACCTTTGTTGCGACTTGAAACAAAAAATGAGAAGAGAGCGACGCTGGTTTCTTTTTCTTAAATATTTTTTTGTTTGTTAACTGGACTATTAATATTGGTCTAAGATCCCATCAATTCTATGTCGCGAATGTGGAACTATTTCGATTAGATTAAGTCGTTTGGTTAACATGCCAGTGAAATATGAGCAAAAAAATGATTTTTAAAATTTATTTGCGGCAACCCTTTTGTTACACGTTCACTTTTTCCTTGTTGTAATAAACTTTTATCTGGTTAACACTTCGGTGAAGGTCGACCCTATTTGGGATTAGTGAAAGTCCCGTCAAGATCGGTCCAGCCATTTAGAAGATCAGCTAAGCCAAACAGACAGACAGACAAACTTTTTTTTTGTTGCATTTTCTTTATAGGTATTAAATTCGAGTATCGATATCGTGTATACTTTCATATGTACTGAGTAAAAAAAAGTTATTTCGAAATCACAAACAGACACTTTAATTTTATTTATTTATATAGATACTTCTCTTCAAGAACATCAATTAACATGACTAACCTTTGATATTAACTCCACCATGCAATAGCGCATTTTGCACTAACTTGACTATAAAAACTTGTTATTAAGTTTCCTTATGGAAAATGAAAACAATTATTTTTAATAGGAATATAATAGTTATACTTGGATATTACGCTCACACTAAATTTATTGGTAAAAAAAATATCAAATCGTATTTATAAATAACGTACGTAAATCCAAATTTTGAAATTAATAAAAATGATAAATTGATTATAAAAGTCGGCAGTAGACCACATTCGTTTGAGAACCTTTGATTTAATATTTTGTTAAAGTATTTTAATGTTTAAGTGCTCTTTATTTAAGTAAGTTATATTTAAATACCTGTGCATGAGGGCGGAACCATCAAACGTATGGTCAAAACTGGAGGATCCAACCTTGAGCGACCCTGGACCATTTCGGAGCAAGGTACCTTGGACCCAGGATGGAACTTCACCTATAAAATTTATTTCAAAACATATCATAAATCAGAAACTCACTTGAATTTTATGTGTCGTGGTTGCCAACAACACACATGAAGACGAATACACAAACACAACCCAGAACGGATTTTTTACACTTTAAAGGTGGTAGAACTCTATGTAGTTTGACTCCGACGGCACCACCACCACACCTATTTCTGTCTTAAAGCAGTAATGTTAAGCACTGCTGTGTTCTGGTCTAAAGGGTGTGGTAAGGGAGACATACTTATCCGAGGCGTTCCGACTGTGTCCTCAGGGGTAGCAACGCGTGACGGTCTGTGGTCTACCACAGTTAGGACCTTGATCTTATTTGGGGTTGATTACAGAATCAAAAGTAATAATTTCAAATCAACCCATTTTTGTCACAGTGCAAGAAACAGATCTTCCCTTTGAGAGAGACTTAGGCCAAATAACATGCTGGCCAAGTGTAAAGTGGTAAACATCACGCACCTTTGAAAACTTATTTTTTAAAACAAAATCTCAGGCGTACAGATTTCCTCCAATTCATAATAATTAATTTTTAATACATATATAGTTTTGAAAAATAAGAGGTGCGTGCCTGATACCCACTTCCAACCTCAGACCTACAGTTGAAACTTCGAGTTTTAACCATTGGGGTATCTTAGCTTGAATAATTAAAATGAATACATATAATTTTAAATTGTGAAATAGTATCTGTTATTAATATATCACCTGTTATGGTCCCCTCCAAGGGTTCTATGACCTCTTCCTCGCAGGTCCGCAACCAGACATTTAAGTCACAATTTGGGTACAACTTGTTTCCCACCTCCGTCATGTTTTCTGGAAAATCACGTAACTTATATGAAATAACATTTAATCATGCTGAATAGTAAATATCAAAACAACAAAGTGAAATTTAAAACAATTAAGTAGTTATCATTTTTTTATTTTTTTCTTTCCACCAAAATAATTGAGGACAGTACACTCTATATTCATAATCGAATAAAATCATGACTAACCTTCAGGTAAAAATGAACAAAAATGTGTAATTTTATTTCGTAGAAACTATTTAATTAGAAAGAATTAGAGCTGCTTAGAAAAACCACTTTGAAATACTTTATTCACATACCTATATAAATTATTTAAATAACTTTAAACAGAAATACATATGAAACTGTAAGTATCTGTCCCTACTCGAGTGTTCTATTATTGTAACAAATACAAATGCCGTATCTTTTTTATATGTTCTATGATGTTTTATAAAGCTTAAGCTGGCCTCTAACGAATCTTATTTATGGCGCTATGTATGGCCGACGCTTCTATATAAATAAATAAAATTGAAGTGTTTGTTTGTGATTTTAAAATAACAATTTCCACTTAATCCATATGAAAGTATACACGATACCCATACGAAAATGCAATTTAAAATTGTCTGTCTGTCTGTTTGGCTGAGGTAATCTTCTAAACGGCTGAACCGTTTTGACGGGACTTTCACTGGAAGGTAGCTGAAGGTTTAAGGCGTAACAGCCCATGTAATTTTTTGAAAAAAGCATTATGCGCAATTGCGCACGTTGTCGCGGGAGAGCCGGGTATCTTTTTTAACGCGGGTTAAACCACGGCGATCAGCTAGTATAAAATATAAGCGTGTTTATAAATTGTTCGCATTTATAATGGTAGAACGCTGCAACACGCAAAGTTTGCAATCGCCCTTATAAATATTGTAAGAGTGTCGAAGCAATTATCAAAAGGAGGAAAAAAACTTTAACTACATTAATACATATTAATAAAAATCCGATGTTTTTGTACTTTTATCATAAAGATTATGTAAAAGAGTCTTAATTAATAAAGAACAAAAAACCAGTGAGTAAATTATCGTAATTAAAAATCGTTATCAATTAAACATCAGGTAATTTATTTTTCACGCGTTTCTTACAAAATGCAAGCACGTGCGATTTTTT
>DWPV01002320.1:0-17539 GCA_018251915.1 Urbanus proteus proteus
ATGAAAGTATACACGATACCTATAACGAAAATGCAATTAAAAAAATTTGTCTCTCTGTCTGTCTGTCTGTTTGGCTGAGCTTATCTTCTAAACGGCTGGACCGATTTTGATGGGACTTTCACTAGAAGATAGCTGAAGGTCTAAGGCGTAACATAGGCTACTTTAATTTTCGAAAAATTCATTAGCGCGCTCTCCACACGCAAGCGCGCCGTCGCGGGAGAGCGGGATGTCATTTAAATTTGTATTCTTTTTCACTTTGTAAACGCGGGTGAAACCGCGGGGTTCAGCTAGTAAATAAATAAAAATAATACATGTTAATTATTTATTTAATAATGTTCCCTTTTTCTGTTCCAGTGTATTCGCTCTACTACTTGACAGTGGTGAACAGTCTGTATAGGAAAATGAAAATGCCGTTCAGTCAAAGTGCCTACCCTATGTGAACTTATTAAGTTTATAGTTATTTAATAATAATCTAATGTAACAGTATGATTGTGATACAATATTAAAGCCAGTGTTCTAATAAATCTGTTTTAAATGGTTCATAGATTCTGAATTGTTTCTGTGATATAAAAATGTGTACACAATAACAAACTAACGTTATTGAATTCGATATGTTTTAGTTATTTTTATTTGCCCAATCTTTAAAGTACATACATACATAAAAAAAATCATCTTAAACGATGAAGTTGTTTCGAAAATTAACTTATATTATAGCAGCACGTATCGATACAAATAAATAACTTTGAAGTGTCTCTTTGTGATTTCAAAATAACAAGTTTTTTTCTTAATGCATATGAAAGTATACACGGTACTAATAACAAAAATATAATTAAAATAAATTTGTCTATGTGTCGGTATGTCTATTTGGCTGAGGTAATCTTCTACACGGCTGGATCGATTTATACGGATATTTCACTAGAATATACCTGAAAGTTTAAGGTGTAAGTAACGTCGCGGGAGAGCATGGTATTATTTTTGTTTAAACATATATCCCTCTTTACTTCTTATGCCCGGGTGACAGAGCGGGAAAAGCTAGTTTTTATATATTTGACGATATCCATCTATCAGCCTGTGAGAGCAGTGATAGCCAAATGGTTGAAACTTGGCCTCTCAATCGAGGAGTCCGAGGTTCAATCCCGGACCTCTGATTTATGTGCGTATTAGAAATTAATTATCACTTGCTTTCCGGTGAAGGAAAACATCGTGAGGAAACCTGCACATCTGAGAGTTCTTAAAAAAAAAGTTCTCAGTGGTGTGTGAAGTCTACCAATTCGCACTTGGCCAGCGCGGTGGACTAAGGCCTAACATCCCTCTCACTGAGAGGAGACCCGT
This sequence comes from Urbanus proteus proteus, assembly GCA_018251915.1. Taxonomy (NCBI): domain Eukaryota; kingdom Metazoa; phylum Arthropoda; class Insecta; order Lepidoptera; family Hesperiidae; genus Urbanus; species Urbanus proteus. The sequence continues at coordinate 1,333 of DWPV01002320.1, forward strand.
GCCCAGCAGTGGGACAATAATGGGTTGATGATGAAAGATTTTGCCTTTATTTTTGATAAGAGTATAGATCGCATAACCTATAACTTATGAAGCAAACTGGAACGCTTCAAGCACCAACATAGGCTGTTCTCGTTAGTGTATCCAATTGACACGGCATAGTCAAGTATTTGTTAGGGAAGCACCTACCACATGCGCTTCTTATACGCATCTGCATCTGTCACAAAACTTTATCGTGATATTTTTGTACTTAAACAAAGTAACTGATATCGATCGTTTCTATTGATGACGAGAGGATTATTTGTTTTATCACTATTTGTTTAATCTATAATCAATGACTTAGTAATATTTGCACAATCAAGATTAAAATAATAGGAATAGTTATTATTATATTATTCTCAAGATAAAAATAATATAAGACTTATTTTGTTTCTCTAATAAGTATGTGTATCACACGTGATGACCTTTATTATGAAGTATGATATTGAATGTTGCTTTTAGATCCTAATAATTAGCCACCATAACATGGAACATTCTGAAATTTGAATTTATCATTTTTTTATTAATTTTATAAGATATCCAGTATCTTTATTTTAGTCGGTACGAAATGTTAATTGTAGTATTTATTTGAAAGTTATAACTGAAATATCACGTTCAATGAGTCTGCGCAACAGATGTCTTCCCGAATCAAGCGGACACTTGCTTGGAACGAGGGTGATTTAAGGATTTCGCGAGCATTAGCGGCAGCTGACGGCAGGGCAGCGATATCGATTCAGCTTTAATCGCAACAACCGCACTGATGGGCCCAATTTGTTCGCGTTGCATCGGTGCTAATTCCGCAGGCAGATTGCCAGCGCCGTGCCTTCTGATGTCGTCAATTACTCGATCCATCAGTCGCGTCGCGGCCGCGCCGATCCCATAATCTCGCAAATGCTCTACACCAGCTCACACGTGACTGCCAAATTAATGGTCGCATGCTGTCAGTAAGCTCGCACTACGATTCACTAGACAAGCGCTCATACAATTGATAGATAACTAAGGAAGGTCGAGTAAAATTGGATTGATTCAATACCAATACTGTTTTAATGAATTTGTAACGAAGTTATGAAAGGAAAATGCACACACTTACACGTAATACACGTTCTAAGCCGTTTCGAACAAATGTGAGTTTATGGCCTTCTAGAATAAGCAACTTAGCAAAATTAATTTTATGACCATATAATTTCCACATTCACCTTATACGCAATCGATTTAGGAACTTGAAAATGTTATGTTTAAATAAAGGTGTGCAAACTTTACAAACGTAAGCGTTGGTATGAGTGTCTACAATTCGTTTTCAAGATATAAATGTTTTTGTTACAGATGAATGTAGGTGTATAATGTGACTGAACAGAACAAAAGTGACAGTGTAGTGCGGTGATGAGTGTCCAGTGACGGCGGACCGAGTGATGTGCGTGTCGCAGCTGTGACGCAGCGGTTACGCAGCGGCTCGCCATGGCCGACGACAACACTATCATCGAGGGCACTGTCAAGTTCCGTGATGGAAAGAAGGTGAAATCTCTTAATAGTATTTTAAACTTAAATTTAATTTCAATCGCCTGATGTTTTATTTCTGCAGTGTTAAACGCTGATATGTTCGGTTTGAAGAATGTAGTTCGTATACATAAGTGCTTACACAAAAAATCAAACTTAGTCTTTAGAAGTCGCAATGTATGTTTGATAGATCACTCAAAGGATTGAAGCTGATAAAAACCTTTGCGGTTAGACTTCGCTGCTTCCACCGCCCCATCTATATCTGCCTAATAACAGTAGTGATAAAGCTGTTTTGTTCTGGTTTGAAAGATGTTGTAAGGGTAGCAATGCATCTGCTGCCGACATCAAGTAGGACTGTGATCTTATTTGGGGTTGATTATATATCCACGGGTGGTAGTGGTCACTTACCATCAGGTGTGCTATATGTTCGTTTCCTACTTTAATATTGTAAAAAAATCCAGATTTAATTGGTTTGATTTTGGACTGATAAATTATTTAATAGCACTGAGCACTTACCATCAGGACTAAACGTTTTCTATTTTAATTAAGTACGTACATACAGTGGCCAGTTAAAACAAGCTAGTGTACTTAAGCTAATAGTGATTTGGTTGTCCGCAGTGGAAGTCGCGGTGGTGCGTGATGCGGAAGCTGTCGCCGGTGGCGGGTGAGTGGCGGCTCTAACTGTTGCAACTAATCTCTGCCGGTGACTAATTGCTGTATTCTACTCACTAACATCCACTGGACGTTGGACGCCACTCGTTTGGCCCATGATGTATGTTGCGTGTTTTATAGTTTAATAAACGTATCTCAGCCCATAGATGGCGCTATACAGGGTTACTATCCGTGCGTGTTAACTACGGACCTAAACGTGATGATGTCGCAGAGTTTCTGAAATATTGTGGAAAAACCTAATGTTCAAATCATTAGTAGATTGTAAAGGAATGTTACTGTCATTTTAACCCCCATTAAAGTTAATGAAGACGATATATTACATCGATTAAACTATAAAGTGAATTATAGGCGAGGTATCGCATTTCATGTAGGTACATCTCAAATTATCAAGTACAGTTTATTCAAGTATGGCAGCTAATGCTGTTCAGAAATACGGTATTAATTACGCGATCAGAATTAAACATTAATTCATTTAATCTAACAATTAATGTTCAATTAAAGCCGATTAAGTCAAACGCTCGTAAGATAACCATTCATCTATCAGCCATTTAAGGTCATTTCTATGGGGGTTTTGCCAAGAGGTGTCATGTCTGGGATGTGTACTGGTGGCACCAGTGGGTGTTGGTGTCACGCAGGAAGACGCTGCAGTTTCTCTCTTGAATTTTGTTCCTTAGTCGCCGTCTACGACATCCACAGGAAGAGAACGAGTGGTTCTATTCCGTCCGATATCACACGACACTATAATAAATAAACCTGTCACTACAATATTTTTTTATAGAGCGAAAAATATAACTTTGATCAGCTTCAGATAAATAGTTATCATACAACATGTCAATTACATCCATTCCGAATCTTGCGATTCTAGTGCTCGAGTGATTCACAGCCATTATTTGCATTTAAGCTAGCTTATACTATTAAATGAACTGCATTGTGTTTGCCGGATCCATGTGAAGTGTTCGCACAAACAGAGGCAGGTGTCGTGTTATCGTCCCCCCCTCCCACACACACACCCTCACCCACCCGCCAACACAGCGGTGATAAGATGTGAACTGCAGTCGATGTGATAAATGCATCTGGAATAGACAATGTTTGTATTGGACTTGGTGACACATGTTTTATCAGAATGTTCAACATTGTCTAATTACCAGGACACAACGAGGTTCAGATACTTGTGAATGGTTTTACTTAAAAGTTAAAAGCAATACTACAATTTTCAGTTGCACAAACCCAATAAAATTGTTAAATCAACAGTAGTAAACTGTAGCACAAAATCATTTTCCATAAATAGTATTTTAGTAATTGTGACAAGAGACAATCTAATTAAATACGTTAATCAGTGGCAAGAAAACCGATGATCATGCTGTTTCAATATCACTGAGTTTGTTGCGGATAAAAATTCGCGGTCAATGTACGCATAGTTTTCTAGTTTAGACTGGCATAATTATAGAAACATGTTTGACATTTTCCATTTGCAACACTTTTCAGTACTTCACCCTTATTAGTCATAGCGTGATGTTATATGGTCTAAAGCCTTCCTGAATAAATGGACTGTTCTATGTTTTTTAATCCAACAAGTACTTCTTGCGATTAGCGCGTTCCAAAAACAAACTCTTCAGGTTTATCATATTAGTATAGATTTTGGATTCATTCGTTCAATAAGAGTGTTATCCAAATGTTATATGTATGTATATGAGCACGGTCACTTGAACGTGATAAGGCGATTGATTTAAATAAAAGGTCACATTTTACAACAGATATGCAATCTAACGGAAATAAATAATCTGATTACCGTATCAGAGCAATATTGATTAAGTTTTAACATTTAATAATTTCGACCAATAAAACGGATTAACACTAACGGCCTTGAATTAGAATTAGAATATTATCTTTCTGTATCATGCAAATACTATAAAAATGTAATAAGTTCGTTTGCTGCAGGCTTACGGGCTTTAAATGTAGTATATTCTGATATTTCTGGTAAATTAATGGGGAAGTTATGTCGAAATTCACGTTTTTTTTGGGTAATTGGAATATACGAAGAATCTTAGACACAGTAACATAGATATAGGTACTTTATCTTCATTTGCGCGTATATAAACTTTTGAAACGCCATTCAAATTTGAGGTAGGTACAAGGGTAAATATAATTCAATGCTTTTGTATTGATATTACTATAAATTTAATAAATGAACAGGAGTAATTGAATAATAAAAAAATACACAAATTGTACTTATATTTAATAACAGTGACATATTAATCGAGGGCAATTGTAAATATACGAGTGCTGTGGCGATAAGATACGACATTGATCCTATTGTTATCATGTGGATTTGAAATTCTATGTCAAGTTCATGGCATCAGCTTATACCGCAAAGAAGTAGTAAATATTAAAAGTAAAATAAATGTTACCAATTTGCTACATGGATTGAAAAACTGAAATTGAAAAAGTAACACGTAAAAGGACTCTGGAGGTGGTTAAATGAATATTGCAGATCAAGGATCAATAGTTGCAATAAATTTCAATTTTAATTTTCCGCATTTTAAATTAATATTTAACTATTTTTTAAATTTTAGTATTTGTTGTTATAGTGGCCATAGCTCATGTAAAAATAAATAATAAAAATGATAGTAATAGCTTTACCAGAGCGAAAAAGGTGTAGGTGAAGAAAGTAAAATTAATTACGAAAGTATGCTTCGCAAAGAAAGATAAACAACTGCAAGAGGTATCTAAGTAATTTATTTCACTCCCGAAGACCGTTGATTTTCTCAGTAGAATACAAAACGAAGCTCATAAAATATTTATATGAATGGTAATAAAATAGGTCTCCGAGCACACGTCAAGATAACTTTGGAGAGAACGTCAGAGAGAGTTGCGGACGACGTGTGGTGACGTAGATACTGAATTTTAACTTACCTTCGAAGTTTGAGGTTCTAATATTATTCAAGTTGGTCGCCGCGGGCCGTTGCCTTCACCTGTTCTGGACCTGACGCCATTTTAGAATTGTAAATGGCAAGAGGACCTCATTTATTTTAAATGAAAATAAAACATATCGTCATCGTCATATCGTCAAATTTTGAATGAGTGTTATATGATATGATAATTATGTTGTATACAGCCGAAACAGCTGTAATTAAATAACCTTTACAATAAATAATGGATTACTTCTTGGCTCGCCTTTTTGAGCTTGGGAAAAATGATCGTTTTAGGAGACGATATTGTGGTTAAAATATTAACCTTGTTTAAAAGCAGTCGCATAATAAATTAAAATACCTACTGTAGCGCAAACTCTCTGCAAGTGGAGCATGAAGAAAAGATAACTTAAATGTTAAGTATAAAATCTGGTGGCATTAATAATGTTGTCGCAAGGTATCGGGGACAGCGCCTCTCAAGCCGCTTAGACTCAAAGCTAACACGCCACAACGCGTTGTGGGAACAGTTAACTGAACTGAAGCAACTCTTTCAAAGTTTGACGAAAATTCTTCTTAAAGTTGTTATTAAGATCAATTTTATGACTATGAGTTTCAGAATATTTTTATCGTACTTATATCATGTTTGATGTGGTAAGATATACAAAACTAACTTAATGAAACACCGAAAGGAAACACACTTTATTATTTAGTATTTGCATATGAAGCACATCATGAACCAGTTCTTGATTCAAAATAATTAATGTCAATATTGTTACCAGTTCACGAACAATGAGACGATCATCTTGATTCTCAGGAATAGAATAGCACCAGACAAAATTCTTGTTCTACATAATTATATGAATTGGTTGCATTTTTCGGGCGGTAGTGACGACTTACCATCTGGTGGTATGCATTCTCGTTTCTTTCATCATTTAAAAATAAAAGCCTACACAACTAGCCTACAAAAATGTGATTTTATTTTTCTATATAAATTACATTTTATTTTAACGTTGTCAAAAGTAAATAAATAAATAAATAATATCAACTATTGTTGCCGTGAACGCATCCTTACTGAGCGCCTACAGATTTTCTTAGCTCGCTTATTCCCAGTATATGAGTAGAAAGACGCTAGAAATTTCAACTTTAAAACATTTTTGAGAAAAGCTGCCGTAAATTGTGAGGATATTGTGTGTACATTTCCGCTGAGCAGAGTTGAGCGGCTGCAGCTGCAGCCTGCCGGCGGTCCTAATTGGGCCCCTTTCTGACAGTTATCCTCTTCTCTAGATAGACACTAAGAGTTTTTTCTCCTTTCTAATCCTTTATTTATTTTTAACTTAGAATACATGAAGTTCCAAGATCAATTGCTAAGAAATTGAAAATACATTTTGTGTTGTTAAACTTACTAACTATAAGTATGTATGGATGTACAATGTACATATTGTACATACATAACTACTATTTATATTAAACCTTAATTAAGTGTCCTAAATCATTCTAAAAATGATCCTAGTTATGGTCATTATACATTATATTTTTTGCGTAATGTTGTGGCTGAAACAGATTTTAAATACATGATGATTAAATACATCACTTAGGACATTAAAACCTCTCATTGTTTACATATTTTTGGACGTATTTATGATCCATAAAAGATGTTTTATTAAATACTCTATTTTAAAAATGTTGATGTAACAGATTAAATAACCAATACTTTATCTAGAGTAAAGATAGCTGGAGAAAGACGGTCTAAGGTAGAGATAACACGGTGTGATTTACATAAATATCTGAGGGGTGCTGAATTTGAATAGCGGCAAGTGTGGCGGCAGGTGTCGCTAGTGTCGGCGCGAGAAACGAAGGGCTGTGAGGGCTTTTGAGTTCCAGCTAACACCACTCTTGTTAAAACTATGGCTAAGCCCTTTTGGATTTTTATTAAAATTTACTCACGTCTTGTCGTCTTGTAAAGTATGAAAAGAGGGCAAGATAAAAGATTTTCTTTTTAAAACAAATTGCATGAAGATTTAATTACTAAGTATCTTATATTCCTATTAATTGTGCTGTTTAAAAATTTATTTAATTATATAGCTCATTATTTATGTTCTCTACAAGTAGACATAAAATTACCTTTTCTTGCCTTGAACAGAAGATTTTGCTTTCTTAAAATGTGGAGAAATTTCACGGAAATACTTACTGGATGTTCTCTGAAGATTTTTGTGCCCGTTACAACTTTATCTCGTGCAAAGCCGTTATCTTCTTTTGAAACATTCTTTTCTGTGAAATAAAGGATAGTTGCTGAAAAGAACATTGTTCTTGTAGTTGCAATATAATCATAATATATTGCGATTATAGTCGTTCTAGTAATATTAGTATTTTGGGATATTTATAAAGATGTCGGCGACATCCAATTCTTTCACTTTGATGGTTAGGAAAAGGTGGAATTCGAAGAGTCAGGTATCAAGCGATCAGTAGGCGAGACACGTGCGGCCCGGGAGGACACACACGCAGCGCGGGAAGGGTCCTCGTGATTGTCGCTGCAAACAAATCAAGCACTAGACGATTTATTTTATAGCAGTACAGTTTTGTGGTTCACATATAGGTCACTTTTTAAGTTATAAGCGATATAAAGTAGTGGATCTGGATCGTTTGATTAATTGCATTATTTGTACCTTGTTAGTAATTTCTCGTAGTTATAGATGTACTTGTATATTTCATAATGATGTACTTTAGTAGTATTTCATCATATAGTGCACCAACATCTAAACAGACTATAACTAAAGTTGTCAGTTCACGAGTCAAGGTCAGTGAAGCACCGCGCGTGTCTCAGCGTTGCGTCCGGTGCATTGTTAGCGCGGTACCGGCCGGCACGCGACTCCCCGGGGAGGAGTACCGGCCCCCTGCAACCCGCGTGCAGGGGGAGGGGGACCGGCCCCCTGCATACCGCGTGCAGGCGGCGGACGAGGGCAGGGGGTCATCGGCACGCGGGGCACGCGCGCCCCAAGGGGCACCTCATTGCACGAGGGTACCTGCATCGCGTACCCGTACGGTTGTTGATTGTTCCCGCAAATAAATCGACCCTAACGGCGATTTTCCCTCGTTGGCAGTCAACACTGGTACTTAGAAATATTCATGAGACGTCAGCAATTCAATCACAGAATTAATCAAATATTCGGAACAAACAATACTGAAATCTGTCAGGATATTTGGCGTTTAAAAGGATTTTGTTATGAATGTTATGAATGCGTATCCGGGTCTGTAAATAATAACATTTCCACTGCTTGTATTAATATTAATTTATAATTACAGACCCTTTTAAGGCGAGAAGGCGTCGTTTGGAGTAAATGGATTGGCCTCAAATTGAAGTCATCTCCGAGTAATTACAAACGCCTACATTAAACGACAGAGTGTATCGATTAAACACGAGTTGACGTAATTGAGAAACGATAATTGTTGTCACCTTAAATTCTGATAAAGCTTGAATTTGTATTATTAGCAACAAGAAAATTATTGCAACATTATTTACTCAATGAGATTTATGATTGCAGTGGTGTGATCGGATGTCACGGATGTCTTTTACGAAAACTATAAATAGGATTGAAGTCCCGCGTGAAGGCCATAACAAGTGTGATATTATAAGGAAATCAACTGAAACGCCTTCAATGTTAACTTCAGTCATCATTGTAACACAACAGCGATACTGCTGCTAGTCATTACATACAATCGAATAGCAATTAAATTTATATTTATTTACTTCTGATAATTTGAGTTAAATTTTATTTTGAGTTCGTATAGTTTTTAGAACATTCCACGTTATCTTCTCCTATGAGTGTATTCGTACCGGCAAGCTACATTATAGTGTGTCTATCAGACAGGAAGCGTGTACGTTTGTGTGTGTAAGTGATAGAACTGACAGAAGTGTAACTCTTGTAATTTAATTGTTGTTTGCCTGCAGTCTCCGAGACGAGGTTACCATCTGTCTCAATGTTAACAATCATAAAGTTGACAATGTACCGTTTTCTGCGTATACAGAATTATACACTGATGTAGGTATGAAGCAAATTTTATGAAGATGATAACTAATATTATCATAAAGAAGGAGATAAAATAACTGTAAATTGTAATCGAAATTTGATGTCCTTTGATTAGAATGACGGCCAGCGGTAGGACCATGGCCGAACCAACTCCTATATGCAGCCTAATATGACGATACAAAGTTACTAGCAGAGATGTTTTGATCTTTGTCAATACTCGTAATGTAACGTAAACGAGTTTAGTTGATGTCTACTCTGTGATATTAGCTGTTTTGTAATTCAGGTTTGACTATTAGCTGGATGACGTTGTGTTGATTTATCGAGACAAGTGATAATGTGCACGTAGCGGTTTCTGCTTGACGCCGACGAGGCAATAAACACGGTAGGGGCGACTGTTTATTACTTACCGGGGCTGCAGTTCTAACTATTCTCTTTTTACTGTCTTTAGATCCATTGTTGGATATAGGCTTCTCGTAATGTTTTTTTTAATATTTACTGCCTTAGGTAAGTGTGTTTATGACCACGGTAGATGTTGAATGTGTACACGAAGACGTTGATGCGCATCTATTTCTCAAATTTTGTCCCTTGTACCCGTCCTATATTATCTGCAGCTTATGTATGTATATTTTGATTCCATAAAAAATCCTTTTAGTATATTTTCTTTAGTCTTTTTATATATGGCTATTTTTCGTATAATTCAATTTACTTACTAAATCTCAGTTTAATATTAACATAAAGTTTAATTAGATTTATTAAAACTTTTAAACATTAAGATAAAGGTTATCTGGCACTTTAAGAACTTACAGATATTAAAGTAAACTTTCATCACTTTATACAATAAACGTGCATACCTTTTCCTGCAAGTTTTTCTAACTTACACGTCTCACAGCCACGAGTAGTTCTTATGTGGTTTCGTGCGCTTTGCGGCTCGCTGCCTGTTCGTTAATTACCGCGCGTATTGTGACGTGAACGCAGCGGCTCGCTAACGATCGCACGTTTAACTCAACTGCACATTATTTAAACGCACTCGTCGGACGCGACTACATTCAATTTAATAGCCGAGCCCGCTAATTTGAATTTAAAATTTAATGTTGTATCGAACACTTTTGATACTGAATTTTACTGGCTGTTGTTAATGTTTCCGTGGCTTTGCATACATTCGTAATTTTGGACACCTTTAATTGAAATAAAACAGCTGCGCTACGAGTGTCATAGCGCATTGCTACACCGTTGTACTTCTTGCAATAGGTATTTGGACAAATAATTATTAAGAAAGTAATGAAAATTATTAAGATTTTAAAATGTTATTATTTATTTATTTAAGACTTCTTTATTTTTGCACAATTATTTTTATTTATTTGTGATTTGTCTTATTATATTGCGTGAAGCCAGATTATGCTTAAATTGTTTTGTTGAACACGTTTATAAATTTTAATAGGTACGTACAAGCGTACATTCGTTATAGTGATATTATCGATATGATATCACATCGATTGCGTGCTTGTTTGCATGTAGGTATTACCAAGCAATGTATCAACGCGATAGCAATAATAACCACTCTAAACAGTATGTGTATTTAGTGATAAAATCTGTAACAGCTACTATACGGAAATGTTTTCTTGCTACTCGTTTTTTATGTTCACGAAATTTGATGGTCCTTAAAATGTTGATATAGGGGTTCAATTATTCATGTGATCGGTATTGGCGCGGTTTTCGTGTGGAGTGTACTGTCAATGTGTTAACTTTATTAATCTTGGTGTTTGTATGTGCGAGTGCGTTAGAGCGGGCAAACACGGAATGGCTGAATATTTCAGCGCGGTTCAGCTGCATATTGGCCGTTACGCTGGCCGTCGCTGGCCGACGCCGAGCCCAGGTGCACTGGACACGAATCGCGCACATAAACAAATGAACTTGTGCGTTAGTGTTAATACGATTCATCAGTGCATAAATAAGACTTTTAATACCTACTTTGTGTAATTGAAACATTTTTGAATAATATCGATTTGAATTTTTATCGCCATTAGAGCTACAGATAACAGAAATAATTGATGAACGATTTATATTATACAAAAAAATATATTTATCGTTGTTTATATCAATTATTTTCTCTACTGAGCATTTAAAGTTAAGAAAATAATCGGTATAAACTTTTTTTTATTTGTTTTTTTAGTTGTAAATACATACAAAAATTGTACGTACGGAAAGATATCGTATCGGAACGTTCTCTTTGTTTATAAAAATGTTTACTATTGTAGAATTATAAGTAACAAATTATCTGGAAATGCAAATATAATTTCTAAGTAAGCTTATGGTGTTATTGAAAAAAATATTATTTTATCAAGCATTACAATAATAAACCATATGGTAACAAACAGAGATATTAAATGTTATTATTACCATATGGCCTCTATCGACATCAGAGATATGAACTAATGTGATAATTAAATTTCTGATTAAACTTATCAATGTAATCAAATATTTGAAATATTTAATCTTTCATGCACTCTACTTTAAACCTTTACAAATCCGTTTTTTTTGACTTTACATTGATATACAGATGAGTGACTTAATTACAGAACTATTTAAAAAATAATCGACATTCATAAATTATTTCAATTCAACACATGGTTCAAATTTTCGACAAAAAAGGCATAACATTTCTTCATAGCCATCAGCCATAATATTTATATAGCTAAGTGATTTATAGGTCTGTTATTTTTCAAGTTTTACGAGTATTTCATAAAAAACAGGAAGTATGAACCGTGTAATAAATGGATGTATGAAACGAGTTGTCAGCGAGCAGCAGGTCTAATGGCGCATGAAGCGCGCGTATTACCGGAGTACGACCGAACCACTCAACATGCCAATATATTGTGACGCGCTACTTCACTTCATAACAGTTGGATGAAGATAAAAATCTCGAAAATTTTATCATAAATTGATTCTGCTCTCTATGAGTTATAAATCATTATTTATGTAAATAAATTTATTAAAAATAATCGACATCATGTACGGAAATATTAAATAGAAGACATTTAAGGACAATTATCCGTGTACCTATAACCAAAAAAATATTTCGACATGACTAAAATGAAATCGAAAATGTTAAAGCAAACTGAACCCGGACCCAGAACAGTGATTAAAATGAGCTTTAAATACAATCTGTAATTATAACGATATCGCCGCAAATTTGAAACGGTTATTTGGAAGTTTGTATAAGAATATTCGCAACATTTACCAAGAGACCGGTAATACTCATTCCGAGGCGAAGAAAATCTTCTCGCAGCGTTAATTTAATGAACATTACTGAGCGTTAATAAAATCAGAGCAGAGATTCCTGGGAATTAAATCGCTCGAGAGGAGCCAATGTCTCCGGTTGAATCGAGCGGTTGTTTTGACGAGTAGTTTAATTCGAAACGACGGAAGCGGTTGTTTGTGTAAGCACGAGGCAGCGACAGATGAGGTTTATGAATCGTAAAGAGTTGATTGTGACGGAGCCGCCCACGAAGCAGACGATGGCCGAGGACCACACACGCGAAATCTGTATCTGCGGCTACACATGTTGATATTTATAAAATTGTAAATTTGCGAATAGAATTGCAGTTTTATAAAGTTAAGTAGATTTATAAAGAGGATTAATAGTATAAGTTGTATGGTCCGAGGACTACTTGTAATAAAGATGGGATGAGAATTAGAGAAAATAAGAAAATGTCAGCCATTATTTGTGGTAATTAAACATGAAACATCCTCTAGTTCCACTAAGTTGTTCGAAAACAAAATAATGGAGGGCGCTTTCTTTCTAGATTAACCTCACAATGGGATTTTTACAGTTGTCGTTAGCGCTATGGAAACATAAAGACGAATATAAAAACATTCACGCCCAGAACAGAAATCTAAATTAATTATTCAGATACCTGTCTGTTTGGTGAATTGAACTCGGAACCCATTGCATGTCAGACCGGTATGGCGACTGCACTGCCACGCGGGTCTTCAATGGCAGAAGGTGCGATGAATGTGTGGTTATCAATCGCTTATATCCCTTCAATGACATTGTATGATAACAAGGACTGACGGATTGCGCCCTCTCAAGCACGGAAATGCGCGTGAATATAGCTACTAGCGGTCACCCGTTTAACTCGGTTACTCGACCGCGTCCGACATTGCTTAACGTTGTAGATCGGTTATGGTCTTTAAGTACAAAAGTGCAGCTACTTGAGCTTTGACTTTCGATAGTTGTTAATTCAATTAAGTGTCAATATAAAACATAAGTTTGTTAAAAAACATTTTTTTAACTTCAACGTTAGCTTTTTACTCGAATGTCAAGAAAGTGTTATTTCATAGCTGAAACATACCTGATCGAACTAATCCTGGTCATAAAGGAAAGCCGACGCCGTGTGTGATGGTCGGTATGTCGCAGTTGACTGCGCCATCCCATGCCCTGCTGTAGCGCGGCTACAAAGGATTCCTCACGCTTATTTTCGACTCCATAAAATACGGAGAATGTAATGTAACCCTCCTTGGAGCCGGCGTTTTTATCGACGATCGATGGCACCCCCGCTTTAAAACTCAATATTACAAACGACATGATCATGATACGATGGCACTTTCTTTATCCTTTGTATGAGGGTGTTCTGATATGTATATTACGAACGATATCTAAATTACTTGGCATTTGATTACATTTCTCGTCTATCTTGATAAAGCTATTTTAGTGGAATATTTTTCTTATATAAATATTATCTGCTGAATATTTCTTTTCAAAATACTTATTTAGATTTTTATAGAGTAGGTACCTAACTTTAGTAAATCGTGGTTGTCTAGTTTCTAATACGATGGATTAATCTTCTTATGATTATTATTTAATCACCAGATTACTTAGTAGTGATTAAGTAGGACAATTGTTATGTTGATGAACGGGTCGTTGTATCACGTTTTACTACAAGACCGATATTATTTTTGTGAAAGTTTAGCTGCCGAGTCCTGATAGAATAATGAGGCATCACACTTATGTCACGTTATTACAATAACATTAAAATGTACACATTATTCTTTAAAGATCGGTTGCACATATCTTCGGCGAAGACATTAGGAAGATTGTTTACTTGTTGCTTCAATTAATCATACATCAAATATAGTGCAGTAGGTTCACTTCTGAAAACTTATAGCTTCTACACCAGTCAGAGTTGTATCAGAGGTTCGTTTTCAGATTGCGTGCACCTACAAGTGTACCGCGACTCGAAGGCGCGGTGGGGCGGCGCAGCCAGCAAGGCGTCGCTGTCGCTGCAGCAGTACCTCGGCTGCGAGGCGGGCTTCACGCTCGACAAGCACTCGCACACGCTGGCGCTGCTCTGCAGGGACTTCACCGCCGTGCTCGCCTTCGAGACCCGCGAGAGGCTCATTCAGTGGCAGGTATATTCATCGTTGTTGTAATACTGATTTGAAATCTAAGGCAGAATTTATGGTTCGTTTATATTAATACAAACAGATAAATACAAATATTGAAATTATTATACACGGAAGGTGGCAGGTAAAATAATATTATCGACAAGCAAGTCTACTGTTTACATGCCATGTTTACAATGGATACACATACGTTACATTAGTTCAAAATAAACGGAAAATATTATTTTGTTTGTGTTTGTTTGTCTAACCCGTCTAAGGCCAGGCCGTAGACAAACAGATTCTTCCTACGGTAAGGTCTTTATTCGTTCCGTATTTTTTATATAGCAACACCAAATCTGGGCTGGTGAAGAAAGACGTTTCACTGTTGGGGAAACGTACCTTAACACAACACCGAATTATTTTACTATAAACCACATTCACCAGCTTATGCTCAGCAGTTAAGTGTTAAGGAAAGAATATTGTATCAGGTGAAGGTGACGGCGCAGCTGGGCGAGGCGCGGCAGTACCTGGTGCTGGTGGGCGGCGGCGCGCGGCGGCTGGCGGCGGGCCCGGCGCGCCTGCAGCTGCTGCAGCGCCGCTTCGCGCTCACCGCCGGCGTGCCGCCGCGGCTGCTCGGCGTCTGGGAGATCGCACATCTCAGGTACACGACCGACAAGCGGTACCGGCTGTACTCGCACTGCTACGCCTATTTCTGCCCAACTGCAGTTATAATACTGATACGGGTTTGTGTCTTGGATTGAATAACGCGGTAAAGAAAATAGCCTAATTCGCTTATTTTAACTAGTTCAGAAATGTAGCTACGCACCTGTGACCTCAAATAGGAGTATAATTCTATTTGGATGCAGATGCAACAGATACAGATGTTCATAGGGGGCATTATTTTTATTTAAATACACAAAAAATGACGAAGTTTTAAACTGAAACATTCGCATGATTTAGAATATTTTTGAATTCTATAATTTCAAAATTTGGTCTTTCAAGTCACATAAGAGCCAACGACTTAAAGATTCTATGTGGTAAATAATGTTAACGGTAGTTATTATTTTAAACGAGTACTTTAGACGTCCTTCTGCTAAAAAAACAATAAGATTAAAAATAAAACCCAATCTTAGGCGTTCAATCCCCAATTCGGAAAATAAAATCGCCTTATAGCTTATGCTAATAGGATGGGGAGCATTAATTAAATTGTTTGCGATGCAGACGATACGGGGTAGTGGAGGGTCGGTTCTGCTTCGAGGGGGGCTCACACTGCGGTAAGGGGGAGGGGCTGCACGTGCTGGTGACGGACCAGGCCGCCGACATCGCGCGGGACTTCGACCTGGCCTCGCGCGGGCAGCTGTCGCCGCGGAGACGCCCAAGCGCACGGAGAAATGAAGGTGCGTAGTCAAATTTATTCATACACCACACTTTAACATTTACATAGGAACGTAGATATATGTATAAAAATACGTGTCTTCGTTCACGTCTCATTTATTTTTGTTGCGTGGATATAAACAACTTTCATCATACTTAATTTTCACATAAGTTTCTATTATATGTAGGTAAAATGTAGATTTGAGTTTACAACTCATGTTTGTTAAGACATTGGTTCTAGAATTAAACTGTAAATAAATTTATCTAGGTCAATGTCTTTATCGGAATTAAACTTTGATTTTCAAACTTAACCTC
>DWPV01002321.1:0-17538 GCA_018251915.1 Urbanus proteus proteus
CGAGATTGACACGGCGATAAAACAAAATAAATGTATCCCACGGGAACCGCACATTTTCCCGGGATAAAAAGTAGCTTGTATGTTATTCCAGGCTACTGTCTATGTCTGCGCCAAATTTCATCCAGTTCCATTCAGCCGTTCTTAAGTTATAGAGGAACAAACATCCATCCATCCATCCTCACAAACTTTCAGCTTTATAATTAGTAAGATTTAATGCGTGCGAAACCGCGGACAAAAGCTAGTTTAACAATAAAACCCCAGTGCGCAGAAACCACGCACAGCGCTCTACTTCCCAGGAGCATTAGCTTCAGAAAATTTAAATAGCAATATATTAAGGGTATTCCTGCCTTATTCTTGGTAAGCAGTCGACGCACCCGGGCCATAATTCTTAGATAGGGCCACGAAATAAGCTTTAAGAAGTTTCAAAATTTTTAGCTATTTTCAGTCTTTTTATATAAAATTGCTAAACAAGGTCTACCACAAGGATGTGTTGTAAGTACATCTATCGCTGTTGTGATAAACATACATCAACGATAATATATTTCTTAGAGACCAGAGGGCCACGAAACAAGCCTAAAGTAGCAAAAATTTTGAGCGATACTTTCTTAATTTTGAGCGAACTGCAATAGATAGGTAAAAGTAACAATTTAAATAACAATACATTATATTCCTGCCTATATAAGGGTATTCCTGCCTTATTCTTGCTAAGCAGTCGACGCACTCAGCCAATAATTCTTAAAAAATCGATGACATGATCTTCAAGTAATTTCAAATTTTGAGTGATTTTTTTCCATTGTAACGAGTATATTTTGTCCGGGACGCTATTATGTAGCACCAGCGACCCGCCCCGGCTTCGCACGGGTGCAATGCTGATACTTAATATACTACAGAATAAACTGATGTTATTATACATATAAACTTTCCTCTTCAATCGCTCCATATTTTAAAAAAGCGCATCAAAATCCGTTGCGTAGTTTTAAAGATTTAAGCATACATAGGGATATAGGGACAGAGAAAGCGACTTTGTTTTATACTATGTAGTGATAAGTCCTTTACGAAGAATACACTTTCCATATCTTGTTTGTACTACATCCGAAGCATGAAGAAAAACAAAACTCCCTTATTACCCCGAACGATAAGGGAGGAAGGGAGCGCCTTCAGAAGTGTTTTTCTGGACCAATTGGATTCTGAAGGTGGGTAACGGAAAATATAAGTTATCTTAAAAAGTTTTCTCATTTACTGTTTATATCTTGATAAGGTAGCGTTTCAACAATAATACTAATTCAGGGTACATGATTACATTTTTAGGGTTCCGCACGTGATAACGGACCCCTAATAATATATTTTGTGTGTCTGTCTGGTCACAAGCAATTTGCTTCTTCATTCGTATCAACTGGACACATTAATTATTTGGTACACATATAATTTTAACAGACATGTTTAACAGTAAATGAATCAAATAAAAATGGAATAAAAAATAAAGGTTGATTTCACGGTGAAAATTAGATAATTAAAAAATTATGGAACCTATTGTATCCGATTCACACTTGACCGATTTTTATAAGATTTATGTAACGAACCTGCAGTCCACCTAATATTAAATCATCACTATCACTACATAGTATAAAACGAAGTCTCTTTCCACTGTCTGTCCCTATGTATGCTTAGATCTTTAAAACTACGCAACGGATTTTGATGCGGTTTTTTGTAATAGATAGAGTGATTCAAGAGGAAGGTTTTATGTAATTTATGGCGTACGAAGTCGCGGGCAAAACCAAGTGTAAGATAAAATTATTTAACAAGCTCATCCTGTCGTTATATTGTGACGGTGTGTGAAGAATTTCGCCCTCTTTTTCCCCTAACGCGTCAACTTCAATAAAATCGATTCCTAATGAAGCGTGAAGCGAAGCATTCTCATATTTACAAGTGTAGCGACGTATATTGGACCAATTCATAGGTGACAAACAAAGACGTTCAAATATTATATGTATCGACGTTTTGGTAACAAGTAAAGAAATAATTCTAACACGGTATAATCTGTAGTTCGACTCCAATACCGCTGTACCTATTTCTGTCTTATAACAGCAGTGTTCAGCGCTGCTGTGTTCTGGTTTACAAGTCATGGTAGCGAAGACATACTTATCCGAGTCCAACTTAGTCCACGAATCTAGAACTCTAATCTTATCTGGGGATGGCTGATACACATACTAAGACGATCACGAGTGATGCTGAGGCTTCAGGTGAAAAGGCTACTTGTTCTATGGAGTCGGTTACAGATGTGCATGAGAGATAGTGACCACTGTCTATCAGATTGACTGTAAATTCGTTTGCTAATTTAATCTTGTAAAAAAAAGATATTATAACTATTTAACAAAGAAATGTTCGTTTTTTAAAGGTGGTAGAGCCCTTTATCATTTGACTCCGACGGCACCACCGCCATACCTATTTCTGCAGCAGCAGTTAAACGTTGCTGTAGTCTAGTTTGAATGGTGTGGTGAGGATGGAATATTTATCCGAGGTGTTCCAACTTAGATCTCAGGGGTAGCAAGTGTAGCAACGCACACAGATGCGTTGCTACACTTCCTTGCAATTGAGGTCGGTCACAGGACCGACCTCAATTAGGACTATGGTCTTATCTGGGGTTGATTACAAATGTCCATGGACGGCAGTGGCCACTTACCATCAGGTAGACTGTATGCTCGTATGACCTTCAGACTCTTAGACCTTCAGCTATCTTCCAGTGAAAGTCCCGTCAAAATCGGTCCAGCCGTTTAGAAGATTAGCTCAGCCAAACAGATAATCGGACCAAAAAAAATTATTGCATTTCCGTTATAGGTTTCGAGTATACTTTCATATGCATTTAGTAAAAAATTGTTGTTTTTAAATCACAAACAGACACTCCAATATTATTTATTTGTATAGATGCGAGTATCTTTTCTTTTTTACTTTTTAAACGCGGTTGAAACTGCGCGGATCAGCTAGTCGTACTATATATTTAAATTACTAATTATTATATTACGAGTATCAAGCAACTATGCAACATTTTGTTTGAACGGACTAATTGTGGGTAATTTCCTCATAACTCAACAATTAATTAACTTTATAACTTTTATCTTTCCAGAACAAATATGTAAAAGACTGACGTCATATTGTCATCACCCTACTGTCCCACTGCTGGGCACGGCTCTCCTCTCAGGAGGTAGTGTTAATTCGTAGGCATCACTGTCACACTTATTTCTACCTATATACAAGGTTTTTGTTTATAGAGTAGCAAACGAGCATGTAGATGCGAAGTAGCAAATTTCACACTTGTGACATTTGTGATCAATCCCAGATAAGATCAAAGTCATAAGGTTGACCATAAATTCGTTACTACCTCTGAGGGCTAAGTTGGAACGTGTCGGATAAGTATGTCTCCCTTACCATACCAAAGATAAAGATAATTACTAAGTGTTACAAATTGGACCTCACACACAGGTAACAATGCTCTCAAATACTCAAGACTTAAATCCTACCCATGTAGGATGATCACCTCATGGTGATTAAAGATGTAATTAGCTAAAATCATTTTTTTATCATCAGGAAAACTGATTTTTGTTAGACTGTTTATTTGCTACATAACTTCTCAAAAAAGTCCCGTTAAATTATCGCTTTTTACACTCAGAGCCCCAATAGTATTATTATCTGTAGTGTCACATACACAAAGAGAAACACGACACAAAGAGAAATCTAACTTAATCATTTAAATATATGACCAAGGATCGAACACGGAACACTACGGAACACAGGCTTAGTAAGTGGTGCATCAGACGGATCGTCTATGAAAACCAAAAAAAGTAAAAATATGTATAAAAATATATACTATTCGGTTGACGAAATCTCAGCTGAAAAACAAAGTAACTATGGTAGTTATAATAGGAAAATTGTTCTAGTTGTGGTCTGTTTTACGACGTTATTTTTACACTGACTCATGTAAATCATGACTTCATGGGAAAGATGTATGAATACGTCTTCCCGTTAATAAATACCTAAATGTCTTCGCAATTTAAATATTACATCATTATCCATTATTAGGCTCAGAACTCCTATTACACGGCTTAGATTATTTCATACTTTATGGGTAGTTATGGACCCTAGTTTATGGACCAGTCTAAATCCAGATCTAGGCCAAAGGGACCGAGCAGAAGGATTGTAATACTGAGGACCGAATTATTTACTTTTAAATAAAAACTTCAATTAGTTAAATTATTCAACGTTTAAACAGATATCTATCTACAATTTATTTTATTTTATCTACAATTAATTTTATTTTTCAACGCACACATTTATAGGCCCACGCCAGAATACCTTGTACATACATAGCACGACTTACACACACAAAGACAACAAAAACACCCAGATTAAAAACAGAATGATTACTTCCTTTATAATTCTACCTGTCTAGGATTGAACCCGGAACCCAACGCGTGTTAGTCTATTACGATGCCCGCTGCACGATGCCAATTAAGACTGACTTTTCCTTTGACAATGAAAAATAATTCCTAATGACTTTGAAAACATCAAATCTACGTGTGATTCAAATCCCAGGCCCCCAAATTGTGAATTACTGCAGTACACTAGTTTAATTATCATATGTAATTACTACAGCTAATTAACTGATATAACTAATACCGAATGGAACAAAACTGCGAAACAGATTACTTCTAAGAACTAAGTTGGAATTACTTACAAGGTAAAAACAATAAATAACTAAGAAATGTTACTTAACATTTAATAAAAAATAGGACCTCCTACTAAATTGTTATCTTATTCTACTATGAAATACTACTAAGAAGGCGTAATAGCTTAGATGTTAAAACTTTAAAAACCGGGATCCCAGGTTCAATCTCAGTTACCTCATTTTCATGTTTGTGCGCATTACAAATTAATTATGAATGACTTTCTTTAACGGTAAAGGAAAATATCCTAAGAAAATCTACACGCCAGAGAGTTCTTAAACAAAAGAAAATGTTCTTATAAGTGTGTGAAGTATACCAATTCGCACTGGGCCACCGTGGTCCTAAATCCCTCTCACTCTGAGAGGAGACCTGTGCCCAGCAGTGATACAGTGGGACGATAATTGAAAATATTCAAAATCCAATTTTTAAGCGACCTCAAACGCATAATTTTATTAATTTCTTTGTAAAATCAAAGACAATATTTTTTGTTTTAAAATAATCCGATACATACAAAATATCATTATAATACTCATCATCATTAATTAAAAAGAAATTGTAAACAGAATTAATTAAATCCCGCATCCACCTGTTACATTATCAATGTTGCAATTATTTACACATACAACATTTAACACACACATTTACTTAACATTAACAAAGATATTATTATTTTACTCACGGTATCACTGTCCGCGTGACACAACACAAACAAAACTTACACACACTAATCCAAAGTTTTACACTATTTTATTCACTGTTAGTTCGAAATTTCGTCGGAAAACACGTGCGGTCTCAACGCGCTCAGGATGAAGACTGAACCAGAATGCGGCGATGTACGCGCAGGTTCTAAGATTCCAAATTCAATTTCGAATTGTTGCCAATGTTCTACCACATTTTCGAATCAATTCATAGGTAGTTCAGGTTTAAGATTCCAAATTCAATTTGGAATTGTTGCCAATGTTCTACCACATTTTCGAATCAATTCATAGGTAGTTCAGGTTCTAAAATTACAAATTCAATTTCGAATTGTTGCCGATGTCCTACCACATTTTCGAATCAATTCATAGCATAGGTAGTTTAGATTCTAAGATTCCAAATTCAATTTGGAATTGTTGTCAATGTTGTACCACATTTTCGAATCAATTCAATAGTAGCTAGGTAGTTCTTAGTTCACGACCCGGGGCGGAGCGGTCTGACTCGCAGTATCGTGTTCGATTCCCGGCCAGACAGATCTGAATGATGACTTTAGATTTCTGTTCTGGGTCTGGGTGTTTGTGTGTTCGTCTTTGACACCCACGACACGAGAAAATCCTACTGTGGGGCTATGAGTGTTGGTTCGTGGTAAAACAGAGATTTACAAACTGAACGCTGGGGAAGAGCGTAACATGTCTGCGATGGTATCAGCGTCACAACTATTTATGCCGTAATAGCATATATTAAGGGTATATTTTATCGAAGACAAGAAAAGTACCAAGTTCGATTTCAGGTGAAACGAGGTTCTCGTGAAGGCACCTTCGCTATAGGTACCTTACCAACATATTTCAGAATTATAACATATTGTAATACATAATTATAAATTATGTGATCAAGTAAAGAAAATCTCTTACGTTCCATTTCAACTTAAGTCTTCGCGAATAACAATGCATTTATGTCCGACTTCAGACACGGCTAAAGTATTCTAGATTATTTAAAATATTACAAGTATCCGCGACTGACAGTGGCCACTTATCATCAAGGGGACTGCATTTTCGTTTGCTACTTTAATTCTCAGGTATTTTTTTATAATAAAGAAGTAGCAAACGAGTATCTACCGGATGGTAAGTGGCCACTGCTGCCCTGGACATTTGTAATCAACCCAGATAAGAGCAGACTTATTTCAGGTTGGTTGGTCAACGCAACCATTGCTACCCCTGAGGATTAAGTTGGAACGCCTCGAATAAATATGTATCTCTTACCACACCCTTCGAACTAGAACACAACAGTGCACTTATTTATCTGATCTTCAATTTTATACAAAACGATCAAAATAAATAAAATTGAAGTGTCTGTTTCTGATTACAAAATAACATTTTTTTACTCAATGCATATGAAAGTATAAACGATACCTATAACAAAAATGCAATTCTGTCTGTCTGTCTGCGGCAATCTTCTAAACGGCTGGACCGATTTTAACAGGACTTTCACTAGAAGATAGCTGAAGGTCTAATGCGTAATATAGGTATTTTTTTATTTTTGAAAAAAAAACATTAGAACGCGCTCTACGCGCATGCGGGCCCCCTCGTGGGAGAGCGGGATTTCAGTTATGTTTAAATATGTATTCCTTTTTACTTTTCAAACGCGGATAAAACCGCGGGGATCAGCTAGTCTTAAATAAAAGTGTACAGTCCTAATAACCCACAACAAACAGCCTTAATGACCCATAACGCAATATAATTAAAGAAAAACAAAAAAGTAGAAGCACTTAGAGCAAAAAGTTCATCCGAATTTCCACAAACATTTCCAGTAATTAGTTGGTTGGGATCCATTTAATCTATTAACAATTCAACGCGCGCTTAAGTGATTCTTCGTGTACAGTAGAATCTGCTATAGATTTGTTGACTGTGGCGTGGAATACAAACAAATTATATAATTATACCTTGTATTTTAGGCTTTTGTAACTATGATAGCCTAGTACCTTACAATCGGGGGTTCAAGGTTCGATCCGTTAGAACTTAGGCCGTTTTATATCCATCCCAGAGCAGCGTGGTGGAGCACGCTCCAAGCCTCTCTCCGTTGTGGGAGAAGACCCGTATCCAGCAATGGGACATAAAAAGGGTTAATGGAGCTGTATCCGCACCTGTGGCCATAAATTCCAAAAATATTTTCAGTAACTAAATACTCTAGTTGGGAGCCATTTAATCTATTAACAATTCAACGCGCGCTTAAGTGATTCTTCGTGTACGGTGGAATCTGCTATAGATTTGTTGACTGTGGCGTAGAATACAGTCAAATTATATAATTATACCTAGTATTTAAGGCTTTTGTAACTATGATAGCCTAGTAGCCTCATAATCTGAAGTTGATGTTCGATCCATTACGAATTTGGCTTTTTTATACCTTTCTTTCTGTAACAAAATATGCTCCCAGACTCAACCAGTTATGAGTAGAATTATGTGCACCACATTTTATTTCATATGTTTGCCAATAATGCTCAATTGTGGTCTACTCATGTCTTTCTCACTGGTGGGCACTTTAGTGATAATGGCTTCTTAGTATCAGAAAGGTTTGGCCATAATTAATCACTTTGGACAAAGCTTTAAGAATGTTTGAAGATTAGAGGACCTTTTTAGTTCCATCGGTGACAGGTGACAGGACAGAAGTAGAATCCACACCTGTGATCAAACTAAAAACATTTCCATTAATTAGGATCCATTTAATCTATTAACAATTCAACGCGTGCTTAAGTGATTCTTCGTGTACCGTGGAATCTGCTATAGATTTGTTGACTGTAAAGTCCACGTCACAGTCAAATTATACAATTATACCTTGTATTTAAGGCTTTTGTTAGGCTATGACAGCCTCATCATCGTCAATCCTTTATCGTCCCACTACTGGACACGGATCTCCCCTCAATATGAGAGGGATTTAGGCCTTAATCCACCGCGCTGGCCAAGTGCGAATTGGTAGACACCCCTTTAAGAACTTTTTAGGAAATCTCTGGTGTGCAGGTTTCCTCACGATGTTTTCCTTTACCGTTGAAGTATGTGATATATAAAATCCCTCTCACTAAGAGAAGACCCGTGCCCAGCAATGGACAATAATGGGTTGATGATGATCTTAGATTCAAAAGGGTTTAGGCCATAATCCATCATACTGGTCTAACCTTTGACTTTTGCAGATAGTAATATCTACTGTAATTTGACTCTGTTTTCTGTCTTATAACAACAGTGTTAAGTGCGGTTATGATATGATTTGCCTTGGATTCGAACCTCGAGTCCAACCATGAGAGGAAATTCCAAACTCAATGTCCATTCAATCCAGTAATACGTTCGTTACCACGAATGTAATTACTGAACATCAATCTCAATTTCCACTGCCTCCCAAACAGTACACGAAGATTCACTTAAGCGAACGCCATCTGAATCGCTAATAGATTAAGTGGAACCGAACCCACTAATTATTGGGTCTGTCTGTTCAGGAAGAACGAATAAATATTTACTTTTAAACTCATTGCCCTGGAATAGGATTTTTTTTTACATACCTACAAATAAATAAAATTAAAGTGTCTGTTTGTGATTTCAAAATAACAACTTTTTACTCAATGCATATGAAAGTATACAGGGTACCTATAACAAAAATTAAAAAACGGTCTCTCTGTATTCTTTGGTTTAGGTAATCTTCTAAACGGTTGGACCGATTTTGACGGGACTTCCACTGGAAGATAGCTAAAGGTTTGAGGTGTAATATAGGCTACTTCAATTTTCTAAAAAAGCATTAGCGCGCGCGCCATGCACATGCGGGCCCCTTTGCGGGAGCGCGGGATATTACCAGTGTTTAGATAGGTATGCCTTTTTACTTTTTTAACGCGGGTGAAACCGCGGGTATCAGCTAGTGATTTCCTATAAAAATACCTTATTTTCATTAATTGCATGATTTTTAAAGCACATATCCTACACGTCCGTTATTTCGAATTAACTTCCGGAAGAGCAGCCACAACTCACGAACTCATCGGGAAGTTCCTTGGCACAAACAATGAGAACTCATTGTTAGATGCTACAATAATTGCTCGGGGCTCATTTTTGAATGGAGCCCGCTCCCATTGGCTTCCTTTTCGGTAGGGTTGACACAAATAAATACGAATAATATTGTAATTAAAGATAATTAAATTCACAATCAATTAATAAAAAAATCTACATGATTATTAGGGAATTTAAATTACAAAAAATCATGAAATTTATATGAATGAATCCTAGTGTTATAAATTAAAAACATATAAAACCGACTGCTTAAAACTCTTTTATTTAAGATTTTAAGTTTATTTAAGTTTATGACACCATTTTTAAAAATGTATAGCCAATGTCACCATGACAATTGAGACGAATCCAACGACACCTTATATAAAATCCATCAATCCCAAACGGGGTTGCATGGCGTGCCAAAGAAATGGACATACATATGTACATATATACAAACATTCCCATCCTTCTGACGCAGTTGACGTAAGTGATGGGTAAAATTCATTAGTTTTTCCGTTACTACCAGCCCTATTCCCCGTTTGGGCCCGAACAAAAGATTTGAACCGAGATACCAACAGTTTTGTCTGTACACCAACTACGCCTTCGGATTTATAAGAAGTAATATCTAAATGAAAAACAATAGCTTTTTTGTAAAACCGAGAAACAATACAGAATTTTGTTTTTATAAACAGAAACTTGAAGTATTAGTCCATTGTTTATGAGGTCCTTGAGCGGGCATTTTTTGAATATTTCGTTACAAAAGCCTTTAATAATTAATTTGTGAAAGAAACTGTTGGGAAATAACATTTTTAGCTTTTCTTTTTTACTTATTAAAGGATGTTGTTTGATTATATAAAATGATGACCGATTTTAATGTGCACTTTTGAACACGGGAAAAATAATTTATGATTGATCAGTTAAACAGTATTTGATATAAGCTGTAACATAAACAAATTCTTAGGCATAATAAATATTTATAATAAAAATTGAGTGAGGGAGTGAAAATTAAAGAATAGGCTACGTGCCTTTTTATTTTTATTAATAAGTTTTTATTATAAAAATTACATGCTGATAACATTTGTAACTTTATGAAACGGATACTTACAATAGGCGGTTTTTTATTTATTTTTGCCGATATTTTGACCCTAAATCCTATCGTGAGTATCCGTTACATAACAAAAAGTATCAATTCCGCGAAAATATTAGTATAAAACCATATATTGTTACTAACAAACAAACATAACATAACATGTATAAATATACAAATGTATAAAATTGAAGTGTGTGTTTGTGATTTCAACTTAACAATTTTCACTCAATGCATATTAAAGGATACATGATATCTATGACGAAAATGCAATTAAAAAAATGTCTGTATGTCTGCCTGTTTGGCTGAGCTAATCTTCTAAACGACTGAACCGATTTTGACGGGACTTTCACTGAAGATAGCGGAAACTCTAAGGCGTAATATAAGCTACTTTAATTTGAGAAAAAATATTAGCGCGCGGTGCACGCGCATTCGGGCTCCTTCACAGGAATTAAATTATGTTTAAATATCTATTCCTTTTTACTTTTTTAACGCGGGTGAAACCGCGAGGATCATAAATATAAAAAGCCTTATTGCATGCATGCGTTAAGTATGCATTCTTGTCTGTCTGTGGTCATTAATGCGTAGCAGACCCTAAGTGCTCGTAGACATTAGTGTGAATAATTCGAGTATTCCCATTCCAAAGAGCAATACCTAATAGTACACGGATTCCATTAAAGCATCACTACATAGTATAAAGCAAAGCCGCTTTCTCTGTCCCTATGTATGCTTAAATCTTTAAAACTACCCAAGGGATTTTGATGCGGTTTTTTTGAACAGATAGAGTGATTAAAGAGGAAGGTTTATATGTATAATAACATCAGTTTTTCTGTAGTATTTTTATTATCAGCATTGCACCCGTTCGAAGCCGGGGCGGGTCGCTAGTTTATGAATAAATACGTTTCGAATAACATCCGATATTTAAATAAATACTTGGTTTAATTACGCCTGGTGGAGCGTTTACCATGCCTGTCTGCAATGGGTCCCGGGTTCGATCCTCGGCCAGATCTAAATTATGATTTAGGTTTCTGTTTCTGTGTCCATATCATCCACTACACCGACGAAAATCCTACTATGGGAATGTGAGTGTAGAAAGCGTTAGGGATGTGAGTGTAGAGAGCGTTTTTTTCTATTTTTTTGTT
The DNA here is from genome assembly GCA_018251915.1 of Urbanus proteus proteus. Classification (NCBI taxonomy): domain Eukaryota; kingdom Metazoa; phylum Arthropoda; class Insecta; order Lepidoptera; family Hesperiidae; genus Urbanus; species Urbanus proteus. The sequence goes on from DWPV01002321.1 coordinate 11,663, forward strand.
TACGCTTCTGTATACGTTATACAAACGGTTCAGAGTTCTTTAAAAAAAGTTTTTCTTTTTAAAGCCGTATATAGTCTAACAATCTACATTTGACCAGTGTTATGGACTATGACCCAAGCCTTAGAAAGAGATATTGAGATGAGAAGAAATAGCATGACGCCAAAAAAAAGTATTATATTCAATTTAATTATCAAAATTATTTCAAAAGTAATAACGTCATTAATTAAATTATAAACTAATTAATGAATGTAATAAACGCGAAGACAATTTCCCTAAAATGGTTTTCCATAAAAGTAAAATACAATTAAAGTTAAGAAAACAGCCCAAAATAACTTTACTCGTCGGAAGAATTCCAAAAGACCCATTCAGTGTTTTCGGACTGAATTTGAAGTAAATGAGTTTCCCGTGATATATTGTTTTCGTAGATAATTACTTAACTACATACGTTGTTATAAGTCGCAACAAAGAGTAAGAGCAAAAAAAATGTAAATTCATAAATGGCGTCATGTTTACTTTATAAGATACATTTGTTGATTGAAGTGCTGTGGATGAGATGTAGATGAGATGAGATGAGATGAGATGAGATGAGATTAGATTAGATGAGATGAGATGAGATGAGATGAGACGAGACGAGATTCGATTAGATGAGATGAGATAAAAAGATATGATATAATATGAGGTGAGATGAGATTGTATGAGATGAGATGAGGTGAAATAAAGAGTATTAGTTTCGTTTTTACGTTGAGTTCTTTAGATGGTGGAAGAACCCTTCTTGTTTGACTCCGGATTCTTTTGTTTAACCCAGTTAAGACTGTAATCCTATCTTAGGATTAGAGATGTTCATTGGCTGCAGTGGACTTTTACCATCGAGTAGTTTGCATGCTCGTTTGCTTTTACTATAAAATAAAATAAAACAATAAATAGGTCAATGCATCATCAAATACCAAACACGATTAAACGAAAAACTATAGTTACTTATATGTGACAAAATTATAAACTTTTCTCTCCAGGCAAGTAGATTAAAATGTAATTAACGACCCAAAACTATCAGCGGCTAATCGTGAAACTACAAAATGGTTACAACTTTAAATATGGATTAGTTCGGAGCCCTAATCATGCCGACACTCGCAACGGTACACATATGCTCCCATCGCAATCAGGACTGTGTGTCTAACGGTACATAGACCTAAAGTGTATTGAAGAGGCTTTATTTTACTGTTTTTATAATATAGAAGTATTAGTCATTGCCGCCTATAAGCATATGTAAGCACATATGTTAAAAGTGTTAACTAAGGTTGGCCACAGAAATGTTGCTTCTAAGGACTAAGTTGGAACGCCTCGGATAGGTATGTGACTTCATGTAGAACAATGTACCAATGACCAACCTTAAGTTAGAGTCCATTCCTATAGACCTTACGTTAGAGCCTATACGACGTCTTTGTACGATAGAGAACACTTACCATCAGATCCAATTTCTTAGAAGAAATTCCGTGCAATGTTACTTGTCACCTTCCACTACATTATCAGATCTAGCTTTGGACTTCGAAGAGTTTTTTTTTATATACCTAACGATAAGGCAGACGGGCTACCTGATGGAAAGTAGTCGACGCCGCCTATGGACACTTGCAACACCAGAGGAATCGTCAATGCATCGCCGGCTTTGAAAGAGAGCTCTTTTTCAGCTTTTTTGAAGAACCCCATGTCATAGCACACTAGGAATACCTCAGGAGGAAGTTCATTCCACTTGATCTTTTGACGATCCGGATGGCGCAATGGTTAACACGCCGGATTTGAATGATGAGTTTAAATTTCCGTTCTTGGTCTGGGTGTGTGTCCTTGTCTTGTGTGTTGTCCATGGCACCCACGACACAGGAGAAAATCCTACTGTGGGGCTATGAGTGTGAAGCGTTATTTATTTATTTATTTATCATTTTTTTAAGAACCCCATGTCATAACGCACCGGGAATACCTCAGGAGGAAGTTCATTCCACTTGATCTTTGGAAGTGATTCAAAGAGCCACATCCATATATTCTAGTGTCGTTGCCAATGCAAATCGTCAAGCGTATGTACAGTTAGCGCTCTGGGCGGTCCCACTCAGCCACCATTTACGAGGATTTGCAAACCTTGTGGACATTCATTTTTGATATTTGCTACATCCCATTTGTTTTTCCATTTGTTATCTATTCCTTTTTTAAATTTCTTTGATGCTTTGGCTAGGAAAGTTTTACTTTTATTTTTGTTTTCTTCTTTACTTTTCTTCCTTCAATATTTTTTCTTATTTTTTCTTTGTATTTATGATCTTAACGTTCATTTTCTATCTTTCTTTGTTACTTTTTTTCATTGCTCCTTTTTTTATTTATTTATTTATTTCTTATTTATAAACAAAGAATAAAATAAAATAGATTTACAATTTTATTTTATTATTTGTTTCTTATGATTGATTTTCTCAAATTTTACTACATTTTTAACCTAAACAGTAACACATCATTAGACATCTCAACTGATGACGTCACTGTCACCTATGCGCAGTAATCATAGAGATATTATACTTAGAGAAGAAAACCCGTAGGCAGGCATGGCAGTGCTAGTGTCCAAAAAATAATAAAAGAGGGAAAATGACAAACCTACAGCTATTTTGTCTAATCATTATATTAGTTTAAGTAGCTTCTTTTCTTTCTCTTTTTGCTGGATGCATTTAAGGCTCGCCTTCTCTATGTATACTATCTCTATAACAGTAACAGACCATAGATGCGAAACCAAAGATTTATTCAACCGTAGATAGGCCCTGCGCATTCAAAAACTATTTACGTTTTGCGTAACTGCTGAAGAAAAGATGGCGTAGTGATAGTTACAGTTATCTCGCTCTTGCATTCTGTAATTGATATAGTTTGTTCTCTGTCACACGTTGGGTCGAGCCGCAGTCTAGCGAAAGTATCTGATTAAAAGGCAAACACAGGTTCGCGCGTTTGAACTATGGAACGGGCGAATCTTGGTTATATATAAATCTGTGCTTACACACAGCTGGTTTTACGCGTTCGTCCTCACCGTGAAAGTTCTCGTTTCCTTAACCATTTTGTTAAGTTATTATTCGTATTGTACCATCGCAACGCCCATTGGTCTTACTGCCGGGTTTATATGCAACAGAGCAAGAATACAAAAGCTGTATAATCTAGTAAGAAATGTTACTGTAAATATTTTGTTTGTATTCCATTATAGCGGTAGTGTAATAGTCAGTAGCCTTGTAGATGATATAATACAAAGGTTTTTGGATACATAAACTATTAAAGAATAAAACAGGGAATAACGGAGTACCATAATTCATATTTAAGAAAATTAATTTACAAAAAAATAAGATAAGATACAAGTAGATGAACGTTACAGCAATATCGAGAATCATTAGTGAAATTTGATTAGCTCTTTGTTAGGTAGAGAGAACGTAGTAAAGAAGTTTATGTGCACGTAAGCTTTTCTCCCTTGAGTTCTCAAATAAAATTCAAATGTATCAAATGATATAGTCTTAATCTTCTTATTTTAAGTAAGCAATAGACACCTCTATACATTTGTGATTTTAACGGATTTATGTGGAAGTTCCCGTGGAGTAGGTATTGTATAATAATAAATTTACCTATTCTCTAGACCGGTAACTAACCGTGTTGAGTGTACATTTCTCATATAAATTTTGTTATTTAACTCTAGCAAAGGTGAGGGATTGTATGTATATGCATCAGGTACCGTTTCACACACGGCAGCGTGTATGTTGCCCTTTACAAGACTCCTGTAACCCGTTCATGTATTTGTAACAAGACCGGGAACGGTAAAATGCTGCAGATTACTTTGAATCTTTGATATTGCTTGGTTTGTTATTAACAAGTTACTTCATTGACTATTCGTGGCAGTGTATGTAAATGCAGTTATGTTCATGTGTAAAAGAAATGAAATTTCATAGATTTGTAACTACCTATTATAGTTACAATTTTAATGGAATGTGATTTATAATTTTAACGAAGTAATACATGACTGAATTACTTGTTTATACATAACTTATTTAGTTAATATAAAAGTATTGAATGTCTAAAACTAAACGATATTGTTGACCTACCAGTCGAACACGACAGTAGCGATCCGTCTAGTGAATTTACCAGTTGTGACTTCTACTAGTAAGTTATGTCGTAGGTACTACTTGTACGCAAGTAGTGTACGTACCTACAATATGAACATGCGTTGGAATAAATATTCCAGATAATTTTAAGTGACCAAAAATAACCTTTCAAAGATCTTTACGGAAACGTACGTGAGCAAAGTTTAATTCTACTGGTATTATAAATATGTATAACCTCGAGCGGCATTTTAGGCGTCCATAAGCTTCCAGTGCGAAAGTAAATAAATGTGTCTGGTTTATTTAGTGGCATTGCCGTTTTCTCTATGTTTTATTGCGCTTGTTGCTTTGGGTGGGATGTGTAACATTCAATATGTTATACTTTGGTCTTTTTATTACCTAATTCATTGCAACTAGTAGATTATAAATGAAAAGATCTCAGATTTATTTTACTTTTTTACGTTTTACGGATGTTGTGGGTTTTATTTTTTACGATTTATGTAATTAACAATTTTACTACTACTAAATTTGCTAAATAAACGTATTTTTACAATTTGTCTATTGGAATAGTTGTATGTGGTTTTTTATTTGTTTAATATATGTACAACACTATTTATTTAATGTGCTAGTAGCATCTATTTCCACATTACACTAAAATACGCAATAGTACTAGTCGTAAAAGTGTGGTAAAATTAGTTTCATACGTTTGCGGCTGTGGCGATGTAATCGCGGAAAATTGTTAGCTGACCGCTCCCCGTGAGAACCGGACCATTTCTATAAATGTTACGAGTTGCTAGTATTTTAAGCGCTGCATACATAATCGTATTAAATTGTAAGTTATAACATCAATCAATTATTAATTAGAGTAGTACATAATATAGCTATTTTCCAGGTAATAGTTGAAACAATACGAGTACATAGCATGCATGCCATGAATATATCGCTTTTTTCTTTTAAAATTGGTTAAAAATTTAAATAAGAAAATCTTTGAACTCTTTTACTAATTGCCTGCTTTTCGAACTTTGCATTTTGGTTTCCTTCCTATCATATTATCTGAAATATGTCTCTTGTTTCTTTATTTTGATTGTAAGTTTGTGTATTCTAGAGTCCAGCGAGCTTTAAAATATTAATATTTTCTGCAATTATGTAATCAGCAGGTGTATTAGACGAAGTAAGCGCAGGCAAATGAGATAATGACAATCCAGATTTAGAAGGAAATTATTATTACGTGCAATAAAGATGGAATCGAATATGAAAGTGGGCCCTAGATGCTATCCATTAGGCCATCGCACTCTCACTTGTGCAAGTGTGAAATGTCATTGAAATCGCTATCCGAGCGGCTTCCGTTCGTTTAATTAGCTCGTAAACTCTATTTGTGCAGACATTACGTGTTGCGAGCAACGGCGCCAAATTCCCAGTTAATGGCACCGTTGTTGGCATTTGTTGTGTGTGAATCACGGTTGATTGGGGAAGAAGAATGTTATTGTTCAGATGTTAAAAACATGTAAAAATTGTCTGTAGAGTTGAAAGTATCAGTTTTTTTTTGTTAAGAGCAACGACTAAGTTGCCAGGTTTCCGTCAGAAGAATTAGTATGTTTAGCAAATCTGAAGTATTCATGGATGAAATTAATTTGTTATTTTTTAACTTATATAAAAATAAGCTGTTTGATATGATGGAAGTAGTAAATAAGCATGCAGCCCATCTGATGTTAAGTGGCCAATGCCGTCCATGGACCTCTGTAATCTACCCCAGATAAGATCACAGTCTTTCCTGAAGAC
>DWPV01002322.1:0-17538 GCA_018251915.1 Urbanus proteus proteus
TTCTTCTAAAAATTATGTAATAATTCCGTGTAACAACTGTTGGTAAACCAATTAAATAAATAAATAAATAAATAAATAAATAATACTTGTGATTATTATTTCTCTCGTGTTTTTATTACTAAGCGGTGAGTTTGTTTTGTGCGTAACTGCTGTATATTTTATTATTTCTATTAAAATTAACATTGAGCCACGGTAGTGATGTCCAATTTTCCACTCATCTTTTATGAAATTCAGATAGGACGCCTTTCCTACTTAATAGAAACTCTTGGAGTGCAGTGATTTCCTACTTACTTCCTGCCACGCGTACACGTACGCCAGTATGCATATTGATGAAAACATTCAAACAGAATACAGATTACAATCGAATAATAATTAATTATTTATTTGACTTGATTGAGTGGCTGTTATTGTCACTTCCACGATAACAACTAAGTGGGTATGATTAACAAGTGTTTATACGGCTGGTGTTATCAAATTGTTTAAGAGACGAATGTGCAGCTGAACTCTTTATCAACATACGAGTACACCAGTAACATGAAGCGCACAAAGTTATGCAAAGAATTTGTCATTCCACAAAATACATCCCTTTTAGGCGCCTCTTACGACAGGCAGGGGATACTGTAGTCATATTCTGGTCCCGGTACAATAGGGACCCTATGCACCTCAGCTGAACAGTAAGGAAGCGTATGATAATACAACAGACCCAGAACAAAAAAAAAATATCATTCATGTATCGCGGTGATCGTTCCGCCACGCGAGTCGTCGAATTAATGTTTGGATGGTAATAGTTTCTACATTTAATTATTTAACGATATGTGGTCAAGGTGTTGTCCCAAAGTTAAATTGCTTTTGTAAGTTTCTTGCAAACTGCGCTTTACCTCGTGACGATCTCCAACGTGAAGCTGCAGTGTGCACGGTTGGAAGCTGGATGGTTGACTGAGAGTAGCGAAAATTTATGCTTTGGAAGGTATGTTAAACTGTCAGTCCCAAATGTTATCATAAATATAGGTCGCTAATATAAATACACAGCACTTGTTTAAGCTTCGCCTATGTACTGGCAGCACGAGCGGTTTGAAATCATCTGACACGGTTTCACGAAACGTTTCTTTTTAGTATACCTATTCTTTGGATAAGCGTGGATAAGTACGATTTCGGCCTCCCCCAATTATAGAGACATGCGTCCAGCAGTGGTTAACAAAAAGAAAAGCGTGTAAAATATAATCATGTTATGAATTTCTACATAATTACCTACCCTCCGACCCATTTTACTAACTTTTAAACTTTAATTAGTAATTGAGAAATTATTTCCGTAGTTATATAGCCACTGTCATTATCGGTCTAGATATTATTAACCCTCCCGATGCTGGGCAATGCATATGGTGGCACTCTGGTCGTAATTTGTCTCGTGGCTTGGTGGACTGCTGACTGTGGTTGTTACACGAAGCTGCCACTCGCTAGTTTATTAAGTGCCCTAATCCGTCTCTTGTCCCACCAAATGTTTCGAACAACGACATGCTTTATTTTTTACGTACTTGTATTTATTGCGCGTACTATCTGTTACGTCTTATTATAGAGAAGCTTGTAGTTGTTGCGTTAATACTCACAGTAATATGAGTTTCGGTAAGTCATAAATTGTTTGGCTAAAATGGCGTAATGTATAACCAATTTGGGCCATAATGGTGTTTCCATTTTTTACGCAATTAAGTTAGTTTAAAAAGTACTTAAATATTTTTTTATGAATTACGCTTAACTTGCCATGACTTTAGAAATATCTATAAACTAAGGTGTATAAGAATATCATTAAAATAATAAAACAAGAATTTATTGCGTAGTACATTTAATGAATAATACTCTAAACGTTTTTTTGGAAGTCGGTTAAAATATAATTAATTTTGTTAGGTTTATTTGCAAAAAATGTTCAAACATTACTGTAAGCGGTAACGTCCGTATGTGTTGACCTCGGAATGTTGATACGTAAATACTATAAATATATATTTTTGTTATAAGTAAGAATAGATGAATGCGGATATACAAATTTGTTGTTTTTAAATCTACTGGCGTATTTTCGTATCAAAGTTATAATTGATTGACAAACCTGCCCGGTTTTTTATATAATTTCTTTCGACGTAAACACAAATCCTTAAAAACAACTCGTTTGCATAATTTCGTCCTTGGATCGTACACCATGATCGTCGGGGACCGGTTGTTACGTTTTCGCGTCGACTCTACCAAACCGCTTGGAAGTGGTCGCAGTAAAGGCAATGTGCAAAATGATGTTATTAAAGTTTCGTCAAAATCGGTTCAGCCGTTTAGAAGACTACTACAGTCAAACAGTCAAATTTTTTATTGCATTTGTGTTATAGGTATTGTGTATACTTTCATTGATTGATTAAAAAGTTGTTATTTTGTAATCACAAACAGACACTTCAATTTTATTTATTTGTAAAGATTCTATCTGTCTGTTGAACATGAAATAGTTCAATAATATGGTACTACTAGTAATTCTAGTGAACAAGGTCACGTTTCACAATGAAAAAAAAATAACAGAAGTAATTGTTGATTCTACTTAATATGGAAATGAGGTAACGAACGCAGGTGATGGGGCTAAGGTCAATACCTTCCGTAGCGCAGTAAGGGCCGCGTGAGGTGAGTGCTGCGGCGCTGGGCGCTGGCCAGTCGCGCGCGCATCGCCCCCGCAGCAACATGGCGCAGCGGTTCACGCGCAAGGAGCTCGAGGCGCGCAGCCGGCGCGACGACGCCGTCATCATCATCGACAACGTGGTGTACGACGTGACGCCCTTCCTCGACGACCACCCCGGCGGCATCGAGGTGCTGCTCAACAACGCCGGGCGCGACGCGTCCCGCTGCTTCCACGAGGTGGGCCACAGCGACGACGCCAAGCAGTGGCGCGAGCGCTTCCGGATCGGCGAGGTGGTGGACGCGGACCGCTGGGAGGTGGTCCGGCCGCCGCCGCCCGCGCACGACGAGGAACACGAACTCACCTTGAGTGGACTGATCAGTGTATGGGCTCCTCCGCTCTGTATGGGGGCCCTTGCAATTTTAGCATACATTTATCTGTTTTCATAGTTTCCATTGTTAATTTAGAACAATTTACGGGAGCAGTTCTACTGGTGCCTCTTATTGACGATTAGTTGGCACTTTGAACAGCTTCCGGGACATTTATGCGGGTAACAAGTGGTTTTATTAATTACTTTATGTTACGAAATGGTAGTGTAGGTTAAATAAATTGCGGTGAACGGTACAATAAGTATAATACTACAGGAGGTTCGTTAAACGACTCAGACGGAGTGCGGAGTGATTTTAATATAGTCTGTCTCGGAAAATGTGATAATGTATGGAGAGCGTTATTAAAGCCGGTGTCTTCGCAGGGTAAATCTGGGATCGTTGTTGCGGTGTAGTGCGCAGGGGGCGGCGGAGTGCGGCCGACGTTAATATGTAAATTAGTATGTTTATAGTCGAATTATTCAACTCGAAGGAGTGCGCTGATGTTTGCGGCGTCACAAGGTACAGGGATTTAACTAAATCTCTTGTGAATTTGTTATTCTTATAGTTTTCATAACTTTGATACGCGGTATACTATTCTGTAAAATCTGTAAAATATGGATAATGTCATTATGTTATTTTACAATGGATACGTTTGTATATTGTTTTTTAAGAAATTTTAATATGTAATAATAATGTTTGGTTTGATCATTTTTATGTAGATACGTTACAGCAAAATAAATCTTATTATTAATTCTGTTTATTTTGCATTTCATTTTGAAATTTGAAGTCCTGAATACATAAATAAAAGTATACGAACATATAACTGATACACACTGCTGTTTCTTTTCCAATATATTTATATGATCCATCCATCATTTAGATCCAAATCATAAAAACATTGAGTGTTGTAATGGTCGCGCGGCATGCGCAGGCGCAGGGCGAGGGGGGTCGAGGCTAACCAGTCCGCGCAGCCTGATTAATATTTCAAACATAATTTCGCATCGACATCGCCTGGTTAAAATACGTAATAGGTACTACAATATTACATATATCATAGCATGGTTTAAAATTAATTATCGCTTATTCTAGCAACGAAGGAAAACGGTAAGGAGGATTAATGCCAAATCATAAAATATTTCTTAGATGTTTGAGGTTCAGAAATCTATATTTGTCGTGAGCGGTGGATTGCGGCTTAAACCTTCCCTACTCTCAAAAGGAGATGTGATGTCCAGCATGTTACTAATAATTATGCAATATAAGCCAAATTCATTTATGAGCAATCATCGCAGTGTAAACTAATCGTAAAGCTACAACCATGATATTTAATAGGTGCAGGGATAGGATTTTTGATATACCTACTCGTGTCACTCCTTATTGGTTAAATAGAAGTTAAATGTTAATATTATTTACTGTTTATTATTTTTCATAAAAGTATAATACACATACAATATACATACATGGATATATACTATCATAGAAAAGAGGGTTCTCTGGGTTCCCTTTGTAGGTAAATGAAGTACACAGATGAATTACGCAGGCATGTTGCTGACCATCATCTGGAAATCTTCGAACCTTAGCCGCCCTATGCGACATCCATGCCAGTGAATTCGTTAGATTAACACTATATGTGTTATGTTATATGTAATACTCTGTATTATGTTTATGCTACTCTATCGCTTAAGGTCCTTAAATCTGTAATGATAGTTGTAATGATTATATAAATAAATAAAGGAATAAATAAATAAATAGAAGTAGACATATCTGAGCCCATTGATTTACGAAAGATTTTTGGTCAGTTTGACAGTCTGTACAAGTAGCAGTACAGTACAAGTGTACTTGGCTTTGATACATATCAGTTTCACGTTCAAATTGGATAAATTCGCCATTAGATTTTCTGTTTCTTCCAATCGTTAAATTTAACTGGAGCGTGGGGTTAACCCACACATGTTATACCATTCGCCAGTGAGTCAAAAACGCACTTATTCCATTACCCATTAAGTCAAAAACGAACTCTGTCTTTTTAATGGAACCAGAATTGACGAACCTATCACCCAGTGAATCAAAAATGAACTCTGCCTTGTTAAAAGAACCACAATTGATGAAGGTATTAAAGAGTATAAAACTTAGAGATCATGGTGAACAATAACATTGTTAAGATAAAAGAGCAATCCAGCCGCGTAGTGTTTTGGCGTAATTAACTCACGAGCATAGATTGACTTGTTGTTCATCGTTCGTGCTGAGTCATGACTTCAATTGATAATGACAGATAAACAATGTTATCTGCGTGAGCGCCGAGAGGAAGCGCGGCGGGGAGGGCGCTGCGCTCGCCGCGCGCCGTCGCGAGTGCCGTGTGCGGGACTGGCAGTAGCTCGCCGCTGACCGCGCCCGCTGGCACGCGACATGGCCGACGAAAAGAAATTCACGCGCGACGAAATCGCGTCTCGAAACAATAAGAAGGATGTAGTGTTCATCATCGAGAACCTCGTGTACGACGTCACAAAGTTTCTGGACGACCACCCAGGCGGCCACGAGGTCCTCCTGAACGTGGCCGGCAAGGATGCCTCCGAGGACTTCGACGACGTCGGCCACAGCCTCGACGCCAAGGAGCTCATGAAGGAGTACCTCATCGGCGAGCTGGTGGACGAGGACAAGGTGATCGTGAATAAGCGGCAGATGCAGTGGGACGGATCGGCGCCGGACGTCGGCTCGGACGGCTTCCTCAGCTCGTGGAAGCTGCCGGTGGTGCTGGGGCTGCTCATGACCGTGCTCTACACGTACCTGTTCGGCTAGCGTGGCGGGTGCGTCCCGCGGTGCATGTGCCACGAACTGTAATTTATTTCTAGAATATTCTTAATGAGCACAGACTGTTGTGACACGGGTGCTGTTATCGTAGGCCGAGTGTTCTTTGAGCCCTGGTACCTCTAGTGTTTAGTAAGTGGTTGTGGCAGCGCTTGTTTATTTTATAGTTTTTGTATCCAAATTATTGTTGATGTAATATATTTTTTATGTACTTGTCTTGTGTTTGTTTTTTAACATTTAATCCGGTACTGGAGCTATGGAACGTAAACGATAACACGTAATGTATAGGTAATTGACTAAATTTCTTCAACTGGTTCCTAATAGTCACAATAAACCATCTTAGCGACAAGTGTATTTTGTACTTACATTTTCAATCCAATGTAAAGAAAAATTGTTAGTTTGGAGGTATTTTATCTACTTATGACTAATCCACGTGACATGTTATTTAAGTAGGAACACAGCAAATATTGAAATATATTGTCTGTGGGTAGGAAATATTGTTGTCTCTTATATAAAGTAGTAGTAATATAAGTGAGTTCAAAGTGCATGCTTATTTCTTAGCTATGTTAAAAAAATAAAACAAAGTCTTACATTAAAAAATATGAGAATGCAGGAATTGATAACCTTCACATGAACTTTGATAGGTACTCGCGCTGGCGGACACCTTCGCACGGCACACGGCCTCGGACACTATCGCTGAGTATATATTTGGCGAATACATATATATTTTTTACATTACAAATTATTTTTAACTACTTAATATTGTTGTAACAATTGTGTTTTGAGTAAGATTACGTGGAATCATCTAAATGAATATCCAATTAGGTGTAGGAACAAGTTTTTTGTCGTAGCGTGTGATTATCTTGAATGAAAAATAAGCAATTTAACTGTACATAAAGGGGGATATTATACCGTACGGATAGTTATCGTAATTTCAAGGGACTCTGCAATGCAAATATATACATAAACAGATTTCTTAAATCTTTAGTAGGTTTGAGAAATCTGTGCCTCGGTGTGATAAGGGAGACATGACTTATCCGAGGCGTTACAACATGTTTCTCAGGCATTCTCAACGCATCTACGGTCAAGATCAGGGAAGACTTATCTTATCTGACATTGGTTAGGTTGCAGTGGCCACTGTATCATGAGATGGAATGCATTCCAGTTTGCTACTAGAATACATAAATGTATGTAAGTAGCTATTATTAGATATACGAGTATATTATGTGCGCAATAATTACCAAATTTGGTTTACAATCTAATTTGGATCCATTTGATATTAGTGTATATTTTTGTAGCATATATTGGTCCATTAGGTAAATAATTTACACAAATAAAGTGAAAAAAATATATTATAGGTAAGGATAAATTGTAACTATAATCAGTTTTCTTGTGATGTTTTTAGATCTAATTAAAAGTATACAATACACATATAAATATACATATACATAGGTGGGACACAAATACACATAATGTTCCAGGAGCATTCGTTAAGTGGAATTCGAAATGAAAGAGGGAATAGAGAGTACCTGTCTTTTGTGGTTCGACTGTAAGAGATGGCGCAATACTAATTTCTGCCGTGTAATAGCACTGCTGATTTTTTTAATTATAAATTTGCTGCGGTTCTGATTTGAAGGGTCAGCGTCTGACCTAGTAATTTAAGACGATAAGTTTCCTGTGGCCTTCAGTCTCAGATGGGAGCGATGGGGCCTCATTTATTTGGTTTGGGTTACCATTGCTCACAGCAGGCAGTCGGTTATCATCAGATGGACCACATGTCATGCTTCTTTACTTGAAATTAAACTGCTTGTATAATAAATATTAAAGAATAGGTCGTTTGAATTGTTAACTAGAAATCGCATTCTCATTACAACTTGTATTTATAACGAATACAAATGAATTAAATGAAGGTACCGAACGCGCAATAAACAAGTTCCGTGTGTTAGCAAGACATGCAGCTTGTTACACTGATTCTACTACTAGATCCTACTACGTCATTAAATAGTTAATAATACGTGTTCATACTTTTTATAATAACATATCTATAGCAACTTTTTTTGCGTTGCGTTGCGACCCATTCTAAGTAGTATTTTTGTTACAATAACGAATTGGCCAGATAAACAAGTTATGCGCGAGAGCAAGATCGCACGGAGTCAGGGACGTAATATACATACAATATTAAAATGTAGCCCTCATGAAATTTAATTTAGAATAAATTTTATTTTACCGTTCTAGCAACGAGTAGGTACGTCACAATACGTGTTTAGTCAGAATATGTAATGATTACGAGAAATATTATAAATGGGAAAGCCCGTTTATTTGTTTGTTTGTAACGCCTTCACGCCTTAATTTTTCAACCGATCGTTATGAATGCACACACATAGTATAGGGTCCAGAAAAGGACATAGAGGACCTTTCATCCCGAAAAAACGTACTAGTCCCGAGGGATAGAAAAGTAATAAAGTGCGTTGCCTAACATTAGCGCGAGCGAAGCCACGGGCGAAAACTAGTAATGTTATAATGTAACGTTATGTCAAAGTGGAAGTCCTAAAAGGCCAGTGCAGATGAGGAATCGCAAAGTGGAATGCTTGCTCGGAGACAGATCTGCGCCAAGCGTCTGCAGCACTCGGCGCTCACATCGCTCAGCGTTACCCCCGCCGGCTCCACGGTAAACACCAGCCTGCCAACATCGCTTCACTGGGACATCATTTGTTACGGATAAACATTTAGTGTTACTATCTCACTTATAGTAGTTATATCCACTGAAAAGATTAAGCAATGGTAATCAGATGCCACTGTAACACCTGTTTAAAGTAAAATCAGCTGTGCTGTCCGGCTGGTGGGGTAATGTTTTACCAAACCAATTTTATTATGAAGAGTAGTAATATTATTATTAAGTAGTTATACCTATATAGTATGTTTATTTTCCATTTTAAATTGTCGATATCCGTGAACTCCATGAGCTGCACTTTTATTTTACCAGGCGGTCGACATGCTAAGTAGATACGTGACCCAAAAAAGCTATAAAAATATTTTCAATAGAACATATACAGATTGTTTGAAGGTAGCATTGCAATAATAGATTAGATATTTGTAATAGATATTTGAAAATTAACTATTGTTTGGGGAAACTGTTTCTGTTTCAGTGGTGTGTTCACGTATAGGTAGTAATTTTTGCATTTTAGTTGGTTTAAGTAGGGCGTGAAGTACATTTTGTTTATTTGTAAAACCACTCGCAGAAAAGACGTCGCTCCGTGACTCACAGCGGTGCATGGCGGGTTGCGGCGATTCTAATATACTTTATTGCGAGTAAGAAAGTACGCTCTGTGATATTTCGTTTAATCTTTCCCGCGAATTTTTCCAGTGAAATGTTCGCTTACACATACGTGAGTATAACGCGATGTCAGAAAGAGCTTTATTTTACTGGCGCTGTTCAGTAACCTATAAAGAGTGTCTGGGAACGACGCGCCCTTGGTGCCGCCGCCGCGACGTGGGCTCTATGCTGGCGTCGTAAGGTCCACTTCCGCGGCGGGCGGCTAGTGGCTGTCGTTTTGGAACAGGAATATATTGGCTAGTGGAGCCTGCGGCAGACAATATGTCATCAATCTCTCGACGGAACGCATTTTTTCTTGCAAATCCTTCGACCATTGACATTTATTTTCTTGCACGGAAACTTAGAGATCGTTGGTTTTTTCACGGTACGACTCCAAGATATATTTGTTTTTCGATCGAACAATGAATAGGGCGTTTTATTTAACACTGTGTCAGATGGAGCTTTAGGTTGGGAAGAAACACGACAGACTACGTTTACCTACTGTAGCTGAAGTATGAAGGTATTTTAAACATTACAGTAGGATAACTTAAGGAATAATATATTATCTTAAATTAGCTTATTCGCGGGACCTTTTTCTTGTCGTACCTCACCCGCAACCCGCAAGCGTCAAGTAGGTTGCATCAGTCTCTCCGCGTCCCGCGTGCGTGTGGCTTACATAACGTTTCCTGCTCTCATCTAGGTCAATGTCAGTATCTGTGAAAAGATACGAATGTTTGCGGACCAGAATTACTCGCGGACGAAACCTGCGTGATAGACGAAAGACATCAAAATGTTGGTGTATCGGCATAAAGCATGTGTATGCAGTAGCATAATATATGGTAACTCGCGGCTCGAGTGGCGCGCGGTTGCCAGGTAATCAAGCGTACGGTGCAGTCGCCCGCGTGAACATTTGTCGCGGTTTCTCTACCTATACATATTATACTCTCTTAAGTGTGCGTTCAAACCAGACATACAATATGCTGTTGATATATTTGGTGATGTTGATAAAACAAATTGTAGCCTTGTGTTTTTGTTTTGTCTATAGCATCTAGATTATAATTTACCTACTTATAGAAAGCTTAGTGTTTTGTTTTTAGTATAGCAATTATAACAAACATTCATTGCGTACAAAATATCACCCAGTTGTATGTACTTATTTATGAAACGAATAGTCTACTTTATACCACGCAATATGTTGCAATGTCCAATATTTCAACGTAATAATCATTACAACTTGACGCAATGTGACGTCATAAAGCGTGGAATGTGAGTACACTGCGTAAGTTAATTGAGCCGTGGCACTACATATTGGTACAAATTGATACTGGATTGTGATAAAATAGACAAAGGGTGTGAAGTCTAACAGGAGTGTCAAGTTGACTAAAATACGTTCGTATCTATGGGTACTTAGAACGCCTTATGTATGTAAGTGCCTTAGTGCTGGTTTAAGAATAGAAGAGTAGTTTTAGAATATCAGAATAACCGCTGCAGTGTTGTCGTGGTGTTGCAGCTGCAATCGAATCCCACTTGATTCGGTTCCACTATCACCATTTTACTCTCTTGTAATTTTTTTTAATTGGATATTCTAATTTTTATTACTTTTGGGATTTCAATTGCTATTGCCTATTTAAGAGACTTGCTTAAGGTGCTGACTTTTTAAATATTATTAAAACCTTATACATTAGGTTTTAATAATATTCACGATAATTTAAATATTTATCAATAAAAGGATATATATATTGATAACGGCGAACAATATGGTATCTTATCGCGCTGATTGAAATTAATGTTTATCAATGTTAAGATAAGCAACCCTCGCTGGCCACTCTGAACACCACTGAGAGGCTCCACGCTCGTCTCTCTATAGGAAGTTCCCTACACTGCTGCAGACAACTGCTGCTAACTGCTGTCACTATAATCACATTACTTCAAAACAATCTTACAATTTAGGTACATATTTGATAAGCTATTTGTAGATGTTTTCATATCGTGAGTTTGCTAGAACATTCTGATATCAGCACCGCTTCATTAAGTATCACTTGTCATGATGATAAGATGTTTAATTGATATAAAAATATTTAATTACATAGATATTTTATTATCTTTTCATTGTAAAATTACTCACCTAATTTTATTTCTCGTAGCCGTTTGTTCTAGTCAATAGAACCCTTCGTGCTTAGACTGTTTCAAATCTGCTTGTGAGCCTTACTCGCTTACGTCATAAGTTCCACCTTCAGAGCAGGGGTCATCTACCTAGTGAAGATGACTCGGTAGTTCACGGCTAAGTTGCATTGATTGCAATCGAAAATATATGTGACCTACCATTTTTCATAACCTCGTTATCCTTACAACTTTAAAACTATACATTGTTACAAATAGTTTAGATAAGTATCTCTTGATTTAACAATGGCCTTTACGGCCATGCTAGCAATATTAATTTGGCATCGTCAAGTAACTTTAATATTATTAACAATTTCTAGCATTGTCAAGTTAACAAACATTATCCCTTCTACCCCAGTTAGGTACCGAAATCGAGATTTGTTTTATAGGAAAAAGTTGGACGTCTCCGCAAAATGAATATACGAAAAATTAGCTTTATATCACCAATAGCAAAAAAAATGTTCAATGGATCCCGGCCTAACAGGTTTAATAGTTATTATTTAAACAACGTAATATATTCGGATGTAATCCGAGAGCCAGCGAGCCCGCAATCCGGCTCATCCGGCTCTTGCGCTCTCGGCGGCTCTCAGCGTTCTCGGCGGCTCTCAGCGGCTCTCGGCGGCTCTCCAGTCGAGTGGCTAATGCTCGCGATGTGTCCACGTCCGATGTGCCACCACGTCCTCCCGCGGGCGCCCGGCGGTGTTTGCTAACGAGATTTGCCCGTTTTAGGTTTTAGACGATATCGATTGTCGACCATCTCGTGCAGCTCTTAGCTCTCCAGCACTAAATAAAATTTATGGCAGCTGAACTATGGCTTGTGAATGTGTCAATGATACTCTGATTTTGTGTTGAAGATTGAAGATGTTTATTTGATTATTTTGTGTAAAATTTATATTAATGAGCATATTCAAAGGCGGAACAGAAGTTATAAGTTGAGGTGAGGAACAAATGCGTCGCTCTTGTGAGGACCTGTGAGGACCAAATTGTTTATAGTGAAAAATGCAAATGCATTTTATTAGTTTACTATATTATAAAATATTTTAGTAACCGAAATTGTAAATTTAATATGTAAATATCTAAGTATTGTAAAAGCTTATTAAAATGAGGCTTGCCTTTACACAATCTGTAAATTATTTTCCCAATAATTCTTCTAAATGATAAGTGATCGTTGCAATAATGATCAATATTATTTTGTAGTGTTATTAAGATTGTAATCGTTGTTTTAAAAATGAAAATCAGTTTCTATAATAGACACCTATTCAGTTTATGCATTCAATATTGATACTTGAACACAAAGCGACTGATAAGCGTATTCGTGTCTGTAGAGATAAAGCAAAGAACATTAACTGTGTATTATCATATTATACACAATAACCAAGGCCTTGGATCATTGGCAGGCTTTGTAAGGGAATGCTGAGTTCATAGATAAAGTGATTAATAAAAATTGTTTCATCCATATCAGCAGACTGCTGTGCAACACTGGAGTCGTCCTTGATAAATATCTCTTATTAAGAATCAATTATTTGCAAGCACTAAATAAATATTGCAATTATCCAATCGCTTAGTATATTGTTGTCTTTACATGCGTTCTATATGTTTATTTTGGTATTCATATCTTAAACTTAAATAAACAAACATAAACGGTTTATCCATTAATAGTTGTCTCGTTTAGATTTTCGAGCTTCTAACGGTGACATTGATAAAATAATCAGCTCAGTTTCAAAGAAATAGCATTGAGATAACTTTTTACTTTTCTCTCGTAAATTATTTACCCTCCCGGTTTTATCGAATGGCACGGCTTAGAGTATTTCCGTGTCGCTCAAAACTGACGCAAAAACCTTCATGAAATATAGTTATTACGGCTATAATCGTCAATATTCCTGTAATCTGTAGCCGTCACGCTGACAGCATTATACATATAGTGGTATATGTACGCTGCAAATATTTTGAATCAGTGTCAAAAATAATTATAAAACGCTTTAATACTTGTACAAGTTGTGGGTAGCTTTGAAATTTTACAAGATGCCCCACGGTACTTGCATACTGGAATTTGAATATTTCATACTTAAATGAATGAATGAATAAATACTTCATTGAATTTTAAATTGTACACGTGTATGTATTTTCCAATCAAGAGAGCCAATTCCGGTAGTATTAAGTTACTTATGTCTTAAAGCAAACGAGGAAAATCTATCAGTAATATTTCTAATCCCATTATCTCTTTTAATATAAAAACGTAGGTACCTACGATTTTTTACATAATATAACATGAAAACAATTTTAATATTCAGCGACAAATATAATTAGACTGAGAATGTTTGATTCGATTCCGTTTACGAGTCTTGTCATCCTGGAAATTGCATGTAATAGTCGTATCAGGTGGAGTGCGTGCGATACCCGAAGCCGCCGTTAAATAACAATTCAGCTCGCTGGCTCGGGACACAATTTTATTTCTACACGGACACGAAGTAATAAATAACTTAGATATTACATTTTAATGCTGTTATGTATTTGATAGTTCGTATCACTGTTTTGAGCATCTCTACCTCTGGCCTCCCCCATAGACTAGTATGGTTGCTTTATAGAAAAAGATAGCCATTGATGCAGCTAATTTCAGTGTTTATATTATTCCAAAATTGGAGCCGTCTTTACTCTTTTAGGGGCTTTGGGCACACAAGGGTAATGGGCCCCATTATAACCTTGATAGGCCACTATTTTGTTTGATTTTATTAGGATAGATAAATAATTTAAATACTGTTTCCTTTATTAAAACTACACACAGGATACCTACATCAATATATAAACGCCTAATCTGTTCCTACTTGCTGCGGCGCGTCACTTTGTCGGTGATTTGTCAGGACTTAGAGGGCCCCTCGATGGCGGAGCCCTGGACTAGTGCCCATTGTGCCCAGTGGGAAAGAGGGGCCTGCTCAAAATTAATTAGTAAAGTCTATTGAATACAATTGTTTTACATTTTACAAATGCGATGCTTATTTTATACTCTGCACGAGTAAATTTACATAGTTAATAGGATTTCTTTATTGTAATCGACAAAAGTAGGTAAGTATTTCATTTGATTACGAGGTTTTACAAAACGCATGTAACTTGTTATTGTTCATATCGCTAGTATGTACTTACTATTTTGTTTTGTATTGTAGCTAGCTGCCTCTGTTACTACATGAAGTAACTTAATCGTAAGATTTAGGCATTAAATGTTATCGTTCTACGGAATCAATCATATTTAATTAGGTGTATTAATCTGATATTTTTAATACATCCCCTGTATCATATATGTAAGTACCATAGTATATATGAGTAGGTATATACCTTCGCCATCATTGCGTTTCGTAACTATATTGTCATAATCAACAAAAATCTAGATTAGGCCTTATATTATATAATAGCAGTGTTAAAAATATAAAAGAAATAGACGTCTTATTAGTTCGAGGGATATCATCGCTTACACATTTCCACATCGGTCTAGATCTTGCAGGCTCATAGATCCACGTTGCGTTGCTCCTGTGATAAGGTACAAAATATGTAGGTCAATCCTAAGGAAACGTACTTTACAAATTCGTGGGCTCAGATTAACAAATTGAGATTAATTTTAATGCTGCGCAAATGCATAACTATTTATCCAAGTTTTACCAGTAAAACATAGTTTAGCCGTTAGCATTATTAGGATCATTAATTTACTATTTTTAATTATTATAAAACACTATTTAATGTCTAATTGAACAGAAAGAGACATAAAATTAACAAAATGGAAAACAATATTATTCAACTTTCAATGTTATATTTTCATTAAAAACGTGTGGCCGTGCGTAGTTCCAGGCGCTTCTTAGCTCACATTAAGCGACGATTGCAATTTAAGAAGACTAGGCGCAGGCCGTTTTTATGCTTTTTATATTACCTAGGTAGTACTACTATTTTTATTTACCTTTGTGTGTGTACACACACGTAAATAGTAGTAGTAGTAGTAGTAATAGTAGTAGTAGTAGTAGTAGTAACGAGATGCGTACTTTAAAGTATGTTAGTCATTAGTCACGGTGATAGTATGAATGGACCTTCAATGAACTGAAAGACAACGTGAGGCGATAAAATAGTATATTACGATACGGGTGACCTATGTTAACGTAATAGGCAACATAGGTCACTAGTATCGTATTTTATTTTATAGTACGCGTGACATAAGTCCGCTCGCACGCGGAGAGGCGTGCGTAAAGTGCGGGCTTAGGTCACAATGTGCTATAAATAAAATTATTAGTTTGTAGGCTTTGTAGTTTGTCTTTATAGTTGTCACAGTGTTTAAGCACCTTACGTATGCATGCCAATTTATGTATATTATAATTTTAGCTATAATGGACGGAGAGGGTGGTGGACAGTCTCTGTACGCTGATGAAGAGCCTGGTAAAATGAGTCACTAGATCTGCACAATGGGGGAGTAGTGGCTCTAATCGACAGAATGTGAAATAAACGTACGACAACAATAACTTAGAAATTGGCAGATATTATTATTGAACTAAACGTCCCACGAGTAACTACTAGGCGACTAGTTGCCGACTGCGGCTGCGAACGAACATTAGCACGTTTTATCGGCGAGCGCGCGCGGCGCCGCGCCGCAGCGACCGTCGCTATTTATTGGGGGAGCCGGCGTTGCGCCATAATGACACTTTAAACAGTCAAATACAAAACTAAAAACCTGTGTAAATAACCATAACATAGCGTTCTATATAAACTTAGAGTTTATCTTAAAATGTAGTAAGTCAGTAGATTAAGAATTACGTACATTAAAGCTGAAGCTAATCATGTAACTGACGATACTGCCACAGGTTTAAGTAGTCCTACACATTTGCCTCGACCACGAACGATCACAAAGTATCACTCTTTTTTGTCAAGTGCATAGTGCCGGCGCGGTGGTGGTAACGGGATGCAATCAATTAATTATTTATTTAATTATTTATTTATATAACTACATCTATCATTACAGATTGTACAGTTCGATAGAGAAGTACAATGTCAAATAATAATAATTTATGATCGCAGTTATAGTCGTTTTGGATTACCTATACACATGATGAGGACTGCAGCCGACAAGTCTGTTACGTTAAAGAATTACTATGATTATAATTAGTCGTTGTCTATTATTATGAAGTGATAACAGTTATCCAAGGTGGGGTCGAAAACCTCACCTTCTTACATAGGTAGTTGTAGTAACGCGTAGTTTCATCGTTATTATGTGCTCCTTGGTTTATGACCTTCCACCGCGAGAGTGGAAGCGCGCCTTTGCATAAATTGCGTTTATGTTTCTTTACTTAAGAGGCTCTTATACAAGTTTTTCCAGTTAAGTCTGCCTAAGTGCAAACATGGACATTTCTTAAATTAAATAGCGAGCGGTTTGAGATAAGTGGATAGATTATGGGCGGTGTGCGGTTTGTAAACGTAGATCGTTACGAAGTGAGCTAAGCGTTGCGAGTTGCGCCTGGCACTCCAGTAGCCCGTGTTTACTGTTATTGTTGCACATTGCATTGCAGAGCTCCGAGCACTGAGCTGTAATGACCGTGTAGCTCGTTGCAGCTGCAGGCCGCGGGAAGTGCGGCTTTATTGTCAAGCAATGAGCACTCCATTACGAGCAGCCGCCGCGCCGGTGCGCGGTGTTGCCGCCGATTTATTGTTACAGCAGTACCAGTACGCTGCGAATGATCTCCAACTATGAATCGACGCTGCGAGGTTGCAGCAGTGCTTACAAGTGTCAGTGATTTGTACGGCAAATTAATAGAGTTGCCTGCGCTTCGTTTTCGTATTGTAGAGTAGTAGTGTAGTAGATAATTTATAAGCTTAGAAAACCACAGTTATTTTAGTACATACTATGGAATTATTGTAGACAGCATCGCGTGATGATCTAGGCCACAATTCGAAAGTGTTCGAAGAATCTATCAAATTCCCCCTCCCTGGATTTCCCGGGAAATAGAATATCATAATACCTATGAGATTTCGTATCGTGTAGTCTGTATGATATACATATTGTTTTTTCTTACGTAATATTGTATTTAGGAAATTGAAGATTTCTTGTGAGACAATATAAAACAGCATAAAATGATATTGTAGTGTCGAGAGCGCTCGCCGGCGGCACAGCGCCCAGGGGAGGCCTGCCGCGCTGATACGATTGAAGGATAGAATCCTTAATAATATAATTTTTAACAAAAAAAAGAACCGACTTCAAATATGTAAATATATAAATAAACAAAATGCGCTGAAAA
>DWPV01002323.1:0-17536 GCA_018251915.1 Urbanus proteus proteus
TGTAATTTTTTTTTCGATATCTTCAATGTACAGACATCGACCTGTTACAATTTTATTATAAGTAGAGAAGAGATTTCAGTTCACTTGGCAAAAGGTATAAAAAGCTTGTGAAGTTTATTTTTGCCAATATTTTACAAATGTTTACGGCTCGTATCCGTTCTAAATTGGAATCCCTAACTTGACCCAGAATCTGACAAATTTGCATATATATGGACTTGCGTTAACACACTGCTTGGTGCCCAGAAATGAAATATCATAATAGGGTACACTGGAAACCGGGTTATAATCTTCACAGAAACAGCTTGTATTTATCGACAATATTTATATATCGATAATTTGTCAGAATATCGATAAAATAGTTGATTAAGCAATTATTTTGTTCAATGTAAAATATAAAAAAAAACTTTTTTTAAGTCATAGCCTCGGTCCTAAATTTCCTATTTAGTTGAAATCATAAACATTTAAAAATTCTGCAAAAATTGTAGTTACCTTATTTTTGCAGAAGACACTATTAGTGAATCTTTCCCAAAACGAAATTTATGAATCGTATCATTCTGTTTGTTCTCGTGAATTTTGCCACTAATGGTCATTCATCCATCTACCAACCGCGCCCGACGTTACTTAACTTTGTAGATTGGTTAAGATCTACGCAATCTGCAGAGTCATGCGCGCTCGTGGATATTACAGTGACTAAAGGACGAATTGTAAAGATATCCATCTACAATCACCAGCAAAAAATATATTTGATTTTAGTATAATTTTAAAAAGCATGATTCAAATTAATACCGATTATGTGCCAGAGACTCATAGAATAGGGTATACAGGTTTCAATGTGTGAAAGTGTAATTTTCCTAACTTTGCCTATTACGCACCGCACGGATTATACTATCAGTACGTCAACGACGTAAAAGTATGTGGGTCTAAATTGGGGTTTCGATAAATTGGGGTCTTGTATAGTGCTAATAGCTGACCATTAAATTCAATAGTTTGCATTATTCTACTCGACACTAAACACAGGGACCCGATACGGCCTTACGGCTCGTACACAAAAGTGCGATGCGATGCGATGCGAATTCGCAACGCAGAAAATTGAGACGCAAATTGCTGCGATGCGATTTCGTGCGACGAGGCGTCTCCCAGGGTGACCATTCCTTCGACAACCGTCAACCGTACCGAACGAAAAATATATTTAATAAAAACAATATTTATATATTGTTTATTTTATAATAAAAGTAATATGTTGTGATATTTCTTTATTTTCCATATTTTTAAATTATCTAATAAAATCCCTAAAAAAATCCCATCTCACTCATTTACCCCCTAAATTTGGGGGGGAAACCCCTAAGTAGGCAACCGTGCACACACAGTCTCAGAACGAACTAAAAATAGGGTCAACAAGTGTGACGAAACATGACAGGAATGTGCGATGCGAATCAATTCGCAAGTTCTTGCGATGCGTGTAGGGAGCTCGCAGATTTTTGCGATGCGACGTCGCATCGCAGTTTGTGTACAGGCACTTAGTCTATAGAAATAAATTAGAGATGGTTCGAATATTCGGTAATTATTCGAATTCGGCATATTCGGCACAATTTTCCATGTTCGGTATTCGGCTGAATGTTCGGTTGAAGTGCCGAATAATAGGCCGAACATTTACCTATTGTAAGACGTACTTCATTAAAGTTTGTATCCAATAGGTAAAATTCAAGCGAAACTAGTGCTCTGCAGTAGGAAAATATAAGCCCTTCAGTCCATAGCATGTCTCAATACGAATACACTTTTTGGACTAGGAATAAAAACATCTATTCATTAGTAATTTGTGATATTTATATTGCATTACAAAGAACACATGTTCTGATTATGTATGGAATAAAATATCCCGGAAAGGGCCGCTGCGGCTCTGTTGATAGGCCACTCTTGTCATGAAATTTTCGATAACTTTTTGGCAAGTATGGATGGATGTGGTTGTACCTTACGGAATCGAACTGTGTTCGAACTCATTCTTGTTATTTTTCAAATTTGATCCTTATAAGTAACGCTATTTAATTATACAATAATAAAGGTATAATATGAAATAGGTACACGCGCACTTAAAAAGCCACAGGCGTAAAATACTAAAAATTGAACCGGATAATTCGGCCGAATATTCGGTTCGGTAAGCGATTGACCAGGAAATGTTCGTTATTCGGTTCGGTAGAAAAAATCACATTCGGCCCATCCCTAAAATAAATCAAATTAAAGTGTCTTTTTGTAATGTCAAAATACCTAACATTTTTTTTAATGAATAATTATGAACGCATACTCGGTATATCTTCGGTACCTATATTTTGCGTAATATATTAGAGGTTAAAGAATTGAGACTGGTGGGACACTCGCCCACCACCTTCCCATGGACCTCTCAACCATCCGACTATACGGGCCGAAACATGGGAGAACACGTTGTAGTATAAGTACTTGGTATGTTTTATCTCCTTACAAAGCTCATATTGAGCTGCTCATTCTGTTTGTACTCGTCATGCCATGACACAGAAACATTGGCTCACCTCACTCAGCTTCATGTCATACAGTCTCTTTCTGAAGCATCCATACCCATTGAGGATTTGCGAAATTTCTTAGTCCTGCTTGATTCATGGGAATAATTCACTAAGGAACAGCCATCAGCTTGACGTTATGCTACGAATTACGTTTCCCTTATTTTGCTAACGTATAAACGCGTTAACGTGCAATTTTTCACTGACATTCGTTAGTCGCGTCGACCACGACCGAAATTTTACTTGTCAAAATTAAAAACTTCTATTTGGTGAGCTGGCTCAACGTCGAGCACAGTGACGAATTGTCACTTTAGTTAATTATCCCCATCGTTGACCTTAGACGAGCCGCCAGTTCCGGGAAAAATCGTTACGTTTCCCTGCCTTTTTCGTCGCTTTCTCACCGTTGCTGGCATCATCAGGCAACATCATCTTCCGTGATGCCTCTTTCTATTTCCGTGTATTCTGTTTGGCCGCGCCACTAAGCTAGATTTCTGTATATAGCTTCATTTCGGCGTCTTGTACTGATAGTTGTCTTAAAAGTGTCATATAAAGTATCCGAAACGTCAAAGGTCCTAAAAACAAATTTTCGCGATTATATATATTTCGGTTCCTATCGCTTCAATGTTGCACATTGCAGCGATAGGAACCGAAATCGTCGAACCGAATCGTCTAACTATAAAAAAATTGTCGAACATACAATTTTCATCACATTTTAAATGGAACACTCATGCGTTCAACCGTTTTTTTCGATAGAGAGAACTGAACGCACAGCGCACATGCATATGCGTGTATATATGTACGGTGATGGAAGATTAAACCTGAATATCTGTAAATACTACTTTTTATTTCGAATAATTTGTATTATTTATCAGCTAGTGCATTATATTTCATAGTATTTCACATATTAATAATATAGTTATTCAAATACTACTTAGCGAAATTAATAACGTACTAAATGAAATACTGTTATATACTTTAATTTATTAAGAGGTTTTTCATATCCCCGAGTAGGCCTTTGTTGCTTAAGATGTTGCACATATTGGCGTCATTGTAACTAAACCTTCAGTCTTTTACTTTAGTGCCAATGCTCAGGTAATTCTAGGTCTTCTATCTGATCACGACGAAGAGCAGGTCACTTAAATTTGCAAATGTTACAAGTTATTTACGTTACATGGAGGTAGTTTTCCGTAGGATTCGGTCTCTCGGGACTCATCAATAGCATGCAGAGTGTAACTGCGACTTGATTGAAAGAGTTGATTTTAGAATTGTAAATCCTTAGATTGTTGGAAAAATTCGTACTGCAGCGCCATGTTACGTACATCACCGATTTGTTCAACTTTTTCGACGAATATTGATCGTAAGTTCGCAAAAAGAAAAATATTGCCATGAAGATATTGCATTAGACCACGAAGGTTGTGACCTTTGACTGATAGTAACAGCATTATGTCTGCAAATACATTTACGCTTCCAGATAATAGGTAATTGTTTTTAAGCTCGTGTAGGTGTAAATGTATTATGCGCAAATTTTCTTAAGACACCGTCGATACTTCATCAACTATTAATCAATTTATACTTATACATCATTTTCGCATTTCTAGTTCCAAAGGCTGCCCGATAATTTTACGATAAGTCATTGTAGAACCTTTTTCAATCCGAAGTGAAAAAAACTATGTAGTGTGCTACCGGGAATTTGATGTGCTGTTACACCTGTTAATGTAGCGACTTACAAAAATGGTTTTAATAGAACATCCACCGCCGGAGCACAGCAGCGTCTAATATGCTCAACAATTAATTTTAATTTTCTTTCCGCTTCTGCACGAGTAGAAAATAATAATAAAGGCTGTCGATTTTTATCTCATCTGATATTTTTTTCAATGTAATCAGACCCTTTGGTAGAAATCTTTTTGTACATTTAAATTTGTCTTTTTGTACATTTAAATTTCTAATTCCACTTTCAAAAACTTATTTGGGCATAGCAATGGGATCATTATTTTCAATGAAATAATCATGATTATTCACATTGATTTGGTCCTCTGCGTATATATCAATATTATTTTTTCCAGAGTCATTACGATTATTGTATCTATCTTCGTTCAGAATAATGAGCGTTACCGCTTAAACAAGAGCTTGTTGTATATCTTTCTTAGCGTGGACAAACTGCTCTACGGATAAATTTGCAGAAGAGGCCTTAATTCCGATTTTCGGCGTAATAAACTAAGCTTCAGCTGTTTTGCCAGTAAAACGATTTCTGTTGGAAGTTTTACGCTTATTTCAACTGTTTTATTTTTTTTCTTTGTTTTCGATTCTTCTTGTTTTAAGATTACGCTGTTTCATTGACAGAAGCCTCATTACATCGAATCGATGTTCTCGTTGTTTAGTAGCTACCTTTCTCATCGGCCATGAATAACATCAAGTCGATGTTCTCGTTGTTCAGGAGTTTCCTTTCTCATAGTCATGAACAACATCGAATCGATGTTCTCGTGGTTCTGGAGTTACCTTTCTCAAACGGTCATGAATAACATGGAGTCGATGTTCTCGTTGTGCAGAAGTTTCCTTTCACAAA
Source organism: Urbanus proteus proteus (assembly GCA_018251915.1). Lineage (NCBI taxonomy): Eukaryota > Metazoa > Arthropoda > Insecta > Lepidoptera > Hesperiidae > Urbanus > Urbanus proteus. Next base: position 5,092 of record DWPV01002323.1, read on the forward strand.
GGGTCATGGACAACTTGGAGACGATGTTCTCGTGGTTCTGAAGTTTCCTTTCTCAAACGGCCATGAATAACATCGAGTCGATGTTCTCGTTGTCCAGTAGTTTCCTTTCTTAAAGGGATATGAACTACATCGAGTCGATGTTCTCGTGGTTCTGGAGTTTCCTTTCTCAAACGGTTATGAACAACATCGAGTCGATGTTTTCGTTGTTCTAGACTAACCTTTCTTAAACGGTCCTTAATAACACCGAGTCGATATTTGCGTTGTTTATCTGTTTCGCCACTCAATCGTGTTAGAATAATTTCAAGACGGTGCTTACGTCGTTGAATTGACTGCTGTGATAATACATAACGATTCAATTTTTTCATTTTAGATAATTATCCAAGAATTCGCAAGAATCACCACCAGCCGTCAGGTGGTGATTCTTGCGAACGAGATATATAGCATTTCGGCCCTATTTAAAAAAGTTCGTTATTTTCTTTTATAGTTTCCATACTCCTGTTTGCCTTTATGTTAGGTGCACCTGTGGTTAACCTACCCATAATGCCGATAAATTTGTATAAATAATATTTCCAACTTTTGATCTACTAAAATATATATGATTTTTTATAATACCGTAAGTTATTACGTTTTGTATATATTAACAGTAAAATAAGTGCATTTTCGATTGTAATTTCTGTCAAGTTGCAAAGCAACTTTAATCAGTTTTAAATGTTGTTGATATAAAATTAACACAAAAGTTTAATTTAAAAGTTTTTTTAAATGGTTATACATTTTGGCCTATTTAAAATTGTTTTTTTTTTTCAAACTTTTGGATGCCGCCGAAGTTTGTGGTAATAACGGGACAATCGGCTTCGGCCAGAATTAGACCTTCTGTCGGACACTAATATTTGGTTTCTTATTTTACACGCGACACTATTCGAGCAATTTTCGACCAATTACGCGTAGTTAGTTTTGTTGACAAACTAATACCTAGTGTCCCAAAAGTCTGTATTAATAACAATTTTTCATTTTTTGGTTTTTAAAGATTTCCACTAGTTTTGAATCTTTTTATTCTAAGGATTTTGACGTGCTCTCCCCGAATTTCAACTTTGCCACCTGAAATTATTGCCGCTCGCGCCATCTTGAAAAACCGGCGATCAAATGTAGTTTTTTTTTATAATATCTCTTTCTTCGCTCGTCTTACTATATAAATACATATGTATGACAAAATATAGGGCTACCGGAGACACTACGCCAAAAAACGAACTGCGCACATTTGGTTTTGACGTATTTTGCGTAGATCAAGCTTTGATTAAAATTATAGCTATCTTTCGTTGTAGACAATTAATTCTGACTAATTGATTCCAGCGGGCTCACCCATGTTAAAGTAAAAAGGCATAGATACCTATTTAAACATAGCCGGCTCTTCCACATTTATTAAGGAGGTACCGTGTTATTTTGACATTTCAAACAGACACATCGATTTTTTTATTTGTATAGATAGTCCATTTATTGAAAGCCTTCATATATGCTAAAAATCATTTGTACGCTGTGTCGTTTTATGAATAACACGTAAATGAAAATCTCATATTCGAGCATCAAACTAAATCTTAGATTGGTTACCTTTGCTCATAATAGTCACATGTATCTCAAAGAAAGTACTGGTTTATTAAATCGAATTAAGATCGAATTAATAACTAATCTTTGAAAGAATACATTATTACTTCAGTTCTTGGAATTACCTACATATTAAAAACAGTTTAATATTTGATTAAAGGTCATTAAACTTAAAATCTCACAATTCTCGTCAACTGTATAATTTTACCTGGAAAATCTGAAATTTCTTAAAGAATTCTTTACATAAGTTGACGGCAAAGTCGATTATCCGGCTTCCTAAATTCCCTTTGTTGCGAGTAGGCTTAATTTCTTCGTTTACTTTTATTTTTGTAATTGTGTATCGTAACAACGTCCGCATGGCAATATGGTCACAGTACCGATCTGATGCACCTTGGGCACTAATGCCCAAGGACTTGCTTCAAAAAATACTCGAACTTTTGCGGGAAAGGCCGAGTTATGTGAGGTTCTTACTCACTAAAACCCCCTCGGTGACCTCCTTGCGTATGTATGTAACTCGGGATCTCGGATAGAACGCGCCGTAGCTTCCCTCGCGTGGTGACGCTCAGGCACCACGCGTGGTAAAATGCTCCTAAAGGGAGACTAAACGTAGACTTTTGTATGCATTATACATATAATTCGTCGGTGCATTAGTAATTTGCTAGCTGAATTTGCCCATAAATATGCATTGTGTACCTTCGGGTAGGGAACTCCCGGTCCCGGATACGTATGAACGATGTTCTTAGAAATTGTAAACACATAATAAACACTAGAATCTGATGTAAGGTACACATAACTTATGTAATACAATTTTATTTTGTAGCCAAGATTCGAACTCAACCACAAATTCAAATTCAAATCTCATTTATTCAAAGTTGATTCATATTGAACACTTTTTGAACGTCAAAACTCTACCACCGCCTCGGAAGGTTTATTCGTTATGGAGAAGAGGCGGCGCAAGAAACTCCATACGTGTGCATAATTGCATCTTTTAAAAAAATTTGGTTTTACAATAATGTGATATTACAAATGGTACTTATAGTTAAGTTATAGTGGAGCTGGAGTTGCGTCACACCATGAATGTTTTGTTCAACCGTGATATGTTATAAAATCCTAATACAAAATCGATTTATTATACATAGGTAGCCGTATATGACGTCGTATACCTACTGCCGGCGGGTCAATATGAATTTTATGTTTTACCGAAAAATGTTTATTAAAATGAAGTAGACAGGCACAGAGTATGTAACCTACTACTCGTATCTACAAATTAAAATGATTTCTACCAAGTAGCATGACTTGTATAAAATATTTTTTTCTTATAATATTTCCTTAAGTCTTTATACCAGGTGTTTTCAAAAAATAAGGTGAATTTCATTTTTTTTAATATTTATTTATTTCTATTATGTCTCCTTCCAAGTACTCCCTCTCAGACATAATACATATGTGCCAGAATTTTTCCCAATCTTCAAAGCAGTTCTGATATGCACTTTTTGGCATGTTCTTAAGCGCTCTCAGCGATTTGGTTCTTATCTACTCAATCGTCGCAAAACGCCGTTCTTTCATGGGTCTCTTCAATCTTAGGAACCGGAAAAAGTCACAGGCGGGAAAATCTTGAAAATACAGTGGCTGTCGCATAATAACGGTGTTGTTTTTGGCCAAATAATCTCTCAGAAGCAAGGATGAGTGAGCGGGTGCATTATCATGATGCAAACGCTTTGAATTGTTTTCACAATTCCGGGTATTTTTGCTAAATTTTCCGAAAAAAACGCATTGCTTGTATGAGCCAACCGATATACCGACACACTTAGCAATTTCCTTTTAACCGACTTCATTTTGTGATTCTACAGTTATTTATGCTAATTTTCGTCACTTTATCGATATTTTTATCGTTAGTTGATGTGCTAGGGCGTGCAGGGCCTGTCCCTGTAGTTCCGGGACCAGAATAGGGCTATGGTATCCCCTGCCTGTCGTAAGAGGCGACTAAAAGGGGGGTCCGGGATTGCGGGCGGCTAAAGCTCTAGTCGTCCATCTAGCGGCCCCGGGAAGGAAGGGGTATGTGTGGTCGCATACCGCCGTGCACCTGATGGTGCGGCGAGAGCAGCGCTCGCCCGAGCTGAGCCCGATGGGGCAACGCGCTGAGAGGACTCCGGATGGCGTTTATTGATGGCGTATACTACATGGTATAAAGAGCAAAATTATTATTGTTCAATGTTAACCATGTTTCTCTTTACAAGTTTGAATCAAGTGTCGATAAAACTTGACATCCGAATTATGGCAATACACGCCGATGACACGAGGCTCGGATTAGGAGAAAGTGCGTGAGCAAATAAATATAAATAATAAGAAAAATTGTTCCTATTACCGATGTAAATTAATTTGTATAAATTTAAATTTAATTATAATAAATATGAGATTATATTATAATATGTTGATGTATAATTAATTTGCATAAAATTAAAGGTGGTAGAGCCCTTCACCGCCGCCACACCTATTTCTGCCTTATAACAGTAATGTTCAGCGCTGGTGTGTTCTGGTTTGAAGGGTGTGGTAAAGGAGACATACTTATCCGAGGCGTTCCAACTTAGTCCTCAAGGGTAGCAACGCATCTGCGGGCGACCTCAGGTGGGATTATAATCTTATCTAGGGTTGATTACAGATGTCCACGGGCGGCAGTGGCCACTTACCATCAGGTGAAATTCTATCATATAAAAAAATAATATAATAACAGTTTTAGTGAAAAAGTACGAATATTCTAATAAATAAAACTATATTTATCCAATAATAATAATGTGCGATCTTTACATTGGCCAGCATAAAAAGATTCGGTCGTGACCTTGCTTTAAGTCGTTATACCGATGTCGTTATAACTGGTTTTTAGCTTTGAAACAAAGATAATCCGGTGTACCCACTAAGCGAATTCTATATCGAATGACCTTGTACAATGTTAGAAAAGAGAAATGAAAGAAAACAGCACTGCTATCACTTCTACTCATCGTTTTAAGATAAAACGTATCTTTTTCATGTTTGCTAGACTATACCCTTAACTATTGTATGAATAAAAATATGAAAAACAATTCATACAAATACTTGAATAAAATTAAATGGTTCTGTAGCGTTATTGTAAAACAAGTGGATTTTTTACGCTAATATTATTCAAATGCTTCATTGTGCAATATCCAAACCCAGTAAAACCGTTTTATTTTTCATTGTTTCTCTGTATGCCTCTCTGACAGACAGCTGTAAGCTTTGAAACTACTAAACCGATTCAAACGGAACATACGCAATAAAAAGAGCAGATGGCTACGTAGTTTTTTTACTCCGTAAATATGTAGGGGCCTTACGTAAGTATAATAAAAAGAGGCCACGCAGGGAAGCTTGTATGTAATATAATAAAACATGTACTAACACTTAGCAGATGTAAAAGAGGAGAATATCATAACCACATTAAGGATTAATGCGTAGATCGCGGGCCAAACATTACCTCTCAGAATCGTTTCTGCCTAATGTTAAGTGCTAATATTTCTGGTTTGAAAGGTATGTTAAGGGAGAAATACTTCGACCTCAGGGGTATACCTCGCATCTGTAAGCTATCTCAAGAAAGACTTAACTTATCTAGGGTTGATTACAATAGCGGCAGTGGCTATTTATCAGCTACTTGAATTTAAAAAAAAGCTACACCTAGATACTAGGCTACATACGTGTCAGGTCAAATCATTAAATTTACCAAATGGTTACAAATGCTTAATGATTAGTGTCATTAGATAACTACATCGTGACTATGTGATTTCAAAGTAAACTAATCATATTTCTGCAGGATTCGCGGATCTAATAGCATTCGATTTATTTATACCAGCGGTCGGCAACCTTTTGGCAGGCAAGGGCCACGACGTGGCAAAATCAACTAAAGGCGGGCCGCACTTGTAATATAAACCTAAGAAGCCCAATATACATATGGTCATATCTTCGTTCATGCATTTATTATGATATTTATAACTTATTTACTAAAGATTAACGGGCCGCAAGTAAGACGTCGGCGGGCCGCAGGTTGCCGACCGCTGATTTATACGGTTCTCATTAATGCTTTATAAATAAATAAATAACGCTTTACACTCATAGCCCCATACTAGGATTCCCTGTGTCGTGGCTGCCATGGACAATACACAAGACAAGGACACACACCCAGACCAAGAACGGAAATTTAAACTCATTTAAAATTTCCGCCTTGCTGGGAATCGAATCCAGGACCCTCGGATTAGCGCTCCGGCGTGTAAACCATTGCGCCATCGGGGTCGTCAAAGGGTCGTTTATTAAGTTTTACATATTTATTTTCGTAATATCTGTTCTTATCTTTATGTTATGTCAAACGTATGATATCTGTTAGTATTTGTAATCCAATTAACATAAACGTTAGGTTTGTATTTTAATTTGTCAGTAGATATTTCCGTAACAGTTATATGAGTTAAATTATAAAGTTAAATAATCGCATTAGGAACATGCGATTATTTAAATGTATTGTTTTGATGGCACATCCATTGTAACTTCTCTTTTGAATTAATGTAGAAACTACGAATTTCAAGATATATCTTGTTGTCAGTCTGCAAATAAAGTTAATATAGGTAAAATTTAACAATCTCCCGAAATTATAGTAGGGAAAACTAAGGCAAATGGCTAGGCTACTCTACAAGAACTACAATTTACCCCCATGTGATTTTATGAAGTTAGTGATAGTAGAGTTAGGGTGTGTAAAAATAGCATATTGGCTTCTACATGAGATCTGATAACTTTTTGATAGTGCGGGCCGTCATATAGTCTTGGCAACATTGGCTTCTACTTTTACATTTATGTTTTTGATGAGATATCATTACTTTTTGGTAAGGAATTATTATTACTCGACTATAGTTGCGCGCAACATACTGATATTGGTAGAAATAAATAAAGAAAATGCAATAGAATGAAATAAACAACGTAATATGATAGTGATGTCGATCATTAATTCTATTATTATTATGGAGTAAGGGGGCCCAGTATATGTAGGTTGTTACATTATATAATTTGGCTGTTATAAAAATGTTAATAAAGTGGAGAAGATATGAAATCAATAAATTCCAGGCCTATTTCGATAGAAAGTATGCACAAAGTGCATTTTAAAGCGATCTTTGAAATCGATACGAACTAGTACAACTTTAAATTAGTTCAGACTTAGTCTTGAGCTCAAAGCAATTGGGTCCTTAGACTCTTCAGTGTTAAGAGCAAACAATAGACAGGAAATCTATAGAAAACTCCTTTGAGTAATTTTACGCTATCAACTTGGCGCTTCTAGTGCTTTAGAGATATAAGGCTATGTCCTGAGTAGGCGCTATAAATCGAACGCGATTGCAAAGCGATCAGATGCGGCGACATGCGAATTCACTGCGAGGCGATACGATGGCTCTATCGCATTGCCCCGCGCGTGCTTTTGGCTTCGTAGGACACTCAATATACCTATCGACTGTTTGTTGTTATCGCGCCGCACTACACCGCTTCGCGTTCGCTCTATAGGACGTAGCGTAACACTATGCTAACGAATGCTGAGTGTTTTACGTGGCAAAATACACATGTGGAAGCGAAACGAAGCGAACGCGAGTAGATAGTCTGATATTTCGCGCGATTTGATAACATGACAGTGTCATATTATGGACACCAATAATGCCAAATAAGTGGATGACGGGTAGTGTGCAATTCGTGTTCATCTTGGACGGAAGCGCCGCATACCATCGCACCTCAACGGATCGCTTCGCAATCGCATTTGCTTTAAAATTGTCTACGTAGGACGTAGCGTAACTGAAAAGGGGTCAGCTACAGAGGTGTAGAAACTTGGTATCACGAAGTGCTCGCAGCACTGACTTGTGAATAGTTGATAATTTTACTGTTTACATTATTCGCTCTAGGCAGCGATGAAATGCGAACTCGACTGGCGTATCTTCTCTCACGATTTGAACAGTTTTTTCATATTTATGTACATGTATAATTACTTGATTTTCGTATTAGTTATGCTTATATTTAATAGTTAGATATGCGAAGTACTACAAGGCTATTAAAATTGGACGCCTACGATGGTCAGGACATGTATAAAGGGTGGGTGAAACTAGGTTTCCCAAACGTCTACTACATAGTAAGCCAGACGGACGAAGAATCTGGGGGAGAACAAAACCCAAGTGGCTAGATAGAGTCGTGCAGGACGTAAAAACTCTGTGCGTGACAAATTGGAGAGAGAAAGATCGGACTGAAAGGATATTCTGGACCAGGCCTAGGCCCACCCGTGGCTGTAGTGCCCTAGATGATGATGATATGCGAAGTACAGATTTGTAGGCAAAATAAATACGCATGCCCTGAAATATCTGAACTATATGTATACTATTTCTGCACCTTTTAATGAAAGACGGTTGATAAATAATACTTTTTACAAAATAAACAATCGATCTATTGGAAAATTAACATTCCATTAGTGTTTTCCGTTAAAATCTTTTGAGAAAAGTGCCGTGATTCATGAGTACACAAAGTTGTAGAACGTTTGAAGAAATACTAGACGTCGGTTAACTGCTCTACATTATGCAGAAGCACGCACGGCCTACTTAAGTATTAGTTATTCAACGTGTCAAATGAAATCGCAACCCTTTTGTTTGAAACTAATTTAAACCTCCTTTTATTAGATTTGTCGTTCGTCCCTTCTATTCATTATAATCTTTTTATATTCAGCTTTGAATTGATTCTTTGTCGGGTAAAATTACTTACTATTTAGGTATTATTAAGTGAATTTCTATATCCATGTCTACTCTAAAGTTGGCATAAAGTGATATAGGTATCCGAATGTAATGTCGTATGATTAACATAAGTCGAAGTAATTCAAACGATAACTTACGTATTTCAAAGACTTATTTTAAAATAAATAATAGTTTTCTCGCTAGAAAAATAATGACCTGGAATACTCGGAGACTATTAAAACTCCAACGAACAAGCCTGAACTTACTCGTATTTTTCAAAAACGATAAATGCGCGTTGCTCGCTTAAAGTTGCGGAAAGTCATTCAATAAAGAGCACTCTATTCCGCTTTATCATCTCGTACACAAAAATATTTTTGCAAACTAGCTCATTCCTGCGGTCTCACCTGCGTTAAAGAAGTTATAGAGCCCTGTGACAGACGGAAATACAGACGGACACACAGCGGAGGCTTAGTAATAGGATTCCTTTTGACCCTTTAGGTATGGAACCCTAAAAAAGTATACTTATATATTTAAACATAAGTGATATCCGTCCAACCGCGACGGCGGCTGCATGCGCATGGAGCACGCCCTAATTGCACTTTCAAAAATTATAGTAGCCTAGGTTACGCCTTAGACCTTCAGCTATATTCCAGTGTAAGTCTCGTCAAAATTGGTTTAGCCTTTTAGAAGATTACCTCGGCCAAGATAGACAGACACAGATAGACCGACAGACAGGTTATAGGTATCATGTATACTTTCACATGCATTAAATAAAAGGTTATTATTTTGAACCACAAACAGACACTACAATTTAAATTATTTTCGAATTCGTATACTTTAATGTAAATTACATTAAAGTATACGAATTCGAAAATAATTAATTAATAACCCATCATTTTTCAAACCGATTGTTCGATACATTACCATTCCGCGGGTTGAAAGGAATTTCTTTCTGTTTAATCGAGCGGAATTTTTTGGGAATTTATTACGCCTTTTCACTGAAAATATTGTGGTATCGAGATTAAATTAAATGTAAATATTACTTTGGCATATTAATGCGATCTTAACAGATATTATTTTACATTCATTGAGAACATTTCGTTTACACTGAAGTACTTTTAATGTTGTACTGTTAAGTTTAAATACAATGTCTTTTGTATACATTTTGTTGCTTTTAGGTCTTCTAACTTGTTACACTACAATGACTGGTTTGAAACGTTTGAGGTACAAGTTGGGATGCCTATTAGTAGGAGGTACCTGAACCACCACAAAGGGTTATAGCTACATTGCTAGTGAAAAGGAAATCCACGGCTCTCATAGGCTTTTCAAAATGTGTACCTTACTAACTGAAGAGCATATGACGGTAATTACGTAATTTGCATTTAAGCAAATATTGCAAATGTCACATGATTAATAAATCCAAAAACTATGGATGGAGACCTTTTCATGTCCCACGGTTGGACTTACTTATCCCCCAACTAGACCGAGAGAACTCCATCACGGCTCTAATTTACACAATTTGCTAGATAAATTGACGCATTGTTAAGTTTCGCCACTGTAAATTCTTGAGGAAAATTCATATTACGTTGAAGGTAATAAGCTCGTCATTACATGCACGGTGAAGTTCTAAGCTAGTTGGTAACGTTAACGCTTCTTATAGATTAAAGTTTTGAACTTCGAGGTTAACTTGAGCAGTTTACGTAGATTACCAGCGATGAAGAGAAGCTTATACAGGCAACGAGACTACTTCCCTTTTTACTTGCAAATTATATATCAAATGTTTCTTATATTGCTTTTCACGTCCGACAAATTTAATCTCCAATAAATTAAAAATCGAAATGTTTAAAATTTGTTTATATTTTGACTCCTCTGAATACCTCCGTAGTAGGTATGTCAAGTGACCCAAAATTTCGACGACCTACATTATAAAGATCGACCTTAAAATATATGGGAAGCATCTATGCATATTTTAAAAATGAATCTAAAATGAATGTGTTTTAAGCACATTGAGGACCATCTATGCTTAATTTTAAAATTAATCTATATATAACGTGGCTTTAATTACGTTTAAATAAAATAATTTGAACAAAGGATTCAAGAATGATAATCACAGTTTACCTAATTATTGATTCATTTTTCAGTCATCCGGCTCTACCCGTTTGACACATTGATGCTTGGCCCCAATCATTGGCCCAATTTACAATTACCCGAAGGCCGAGTAAAATTCAGGCTAACAACGCAATCAGCTCACTCAATCAGAAGAAATGTACTAACTTCGGACGAGCGGAAAGCTAACTGAACAAGTTGCGTCACTCGGACGCTCCGGCACCGTATTATGGTATTTCTGTCGCTGACTCATTTGATGCTGCCGAATACTTTGTTAGGGCTGATAACTTTGTTTTTTTTCTTTGATATTATCATTTTGTATACAATTGCATTGTTATCTAAATATGTTAGATAACAATGCAATTGTATACAAAATGATATATGTATCTAATAAGTCGTGTGATGTTAGAAATGTGTAGCATGGATTTTTGAGTGCGAGATTAAGGGTAAGTACGTCGTACTGTAGAGTAACTAATATCGCAAAGCTAAGTTTTATTTCTATGGCAAAATCTTGTAGAATAGAGATAGATGTCAGATCGGTGTTTTTAAACCGTAGATCGGTGACGACCGAAACATCAATGATTGTCGTCAACCTATTATTTTATCACTGCTGAGCACGGATCTCCTCTCAACGAGAGGGATTTAGTGCACCGCGCTGGCCAAGTCCGAATTGGTAGACTTTACACACCTTTTGAGAACTTTTAAAACTCTCAAATGTGTAGGTTTGCTCACGATGTTTTCCTTCACCGGATAACAAATGATAATTAATTTCTAATACGCACGTATATCAGAGGTGCATGCCTGGGATTTGGACCTCGGGCCCCCTGATTGAGAGGCCAAGTTTCAACCATTAGGCTATCGCTGCTTTAACATCATTGATTGTTTGAATTAATCTTAAACAGTGCCACCGATTCTTAAACTGGACTATTACTTAACAAAAATGATTTCACCGGAGATTAATCAAACTACCTTCAGCCCATTAATTTCTGAGGTTCCTGAGGTATAAATATCACGCCAAGGATTGTTTAAACAACGTTCATCAAGTTTCTTTGATCCTTGAGGCCCAAATGTCATGCGCAGGGTTTATTTGTATATCTAATATTCAGGATTCAATTGTACGACAACCATTACGTGACGCTGTTGTAATACATACTTGATTTTTGGTTGGCCATAACACGACGTATGGACACAGACAATGGCTCGCGGACATTATCCTCATTATATTGTAACTAAGGCCCTCGCATTAATGGACGCATGTTTGTAAATGCACATGATATCCAAATATGAGACGGGCTATGCATTGTCTATGGCTTCAATGATAACAATAAGAATAGGGTTGTCTATATTACATATGCGTATCTATTATTAGTTAACCCTGTTCGTTTTTAATACAAATTAATAAGAGTAGGGTGTTATGATAATAAAATGTTAAAAAATCTACGGAATCTGTTGCGCTTATGTTAGCATTATATAGTACAAAAAAAAGTCGCTGTTTGTTCTATGTATGCATAGATCATTAAAACTACGCAACGGATTTGGTTGCGGTTTTAGATATATAGTGATTCAAGATGTATGTTTATATTCGTATGTATAATAAACTCCATTAGTTAGATATAGTAGAGAAGCGGACGAAGCCGTGGGTAAAAGTTAGTTTGAATATACATTATAAATTATTCTGTCGTATCCAGTGGCGGATTTGCAGTCTCGGCCGCCCTAGGCCCCTGGCCACGAGCCGCCCCTTTTCAGCCCAAGCCTAAGCCTTCCATAAGAGTTGACCATTTGGTTTATAAGCATACATAACACATACATATAACTTCCAGCTTAAACCATAGGAGCTGGCCAATTGATGCTTACGGATGTATGTTAAGATTGGTAAGCAAAGACATACGAGGAAAAATTTGATCTTCAGTTCCTCGATCCTAATGATGCAGGGGTACTTCTAGCCTAAACCATAAGAGTTGGCCAATTGATCCTTACGGATTTATATTAAGATTGCTAAGCAA